>JAECUM010032741.1:0-49106 GCA_016617855.1 Megalonaias nervosa | reverse complement strand
ATGGTAGATATTTACGGTAGATCTTCTCGTGGTAAAGCTCAGCAGCAAGCTGATTTATCTAAATATCCAACTCTTGATCAACTCAGAAATGAGATTGATGATTTATTAAATATTACAAGTGTGGATCAAAATGAAGTCGTTGTTTTTCAGGATAAACAAGGATGATTAAAGACAAGTAATATACAACTGCCAGATGTACTCATACGAATTCCTACCGCAGTTGTTGATAATATCGTTACTTTTACTGATCAGGGTAAAATACAAGATTCCGGTAAGTCAGTCAACGATTATATCAAGAAAGCTGGTGATTCATTCACGGGTTACATTATCATGAACCGAAATAAAATTACAGGCCTTGGAAACCCAGCCGCAGATAATGACGCTGCAACAAAAAAATACGTCGACGATCAAGAATCTAAGTACGTATTAGTCAACGGCGGTATAATGCGTGCATTTCTCAACATGAATAATAATGGTATTAATAATCTTAGAACACCAGAATCTGATTTTGATGCTGCAACAAAAAAATACGTCAATGATAAGGAAATTCCTATGACAACTTCGCTAAAAACAATCAATGACGAAATGACTACACTCAATAATACTTTTTCTAGACATGTAGAAACGTTCTTAAATTTTCGTAGAAACATAAACAAAACCATTAAAGAATTTTTTGGGGAACAACCAACCGTTGACATAAAACTCTCCGACGTTAACATGAAACTCAACGATATTGTCAGTGGAATACCTAATATTGTTCAAAAAACTAATCTCATTAAAATATCGTGTACACAGTAGCATGGGGGTCATCAACATGGACACCGCAAAATAAAACTCTCGAACATACCGCAGAGGTAACTGGGTTATACAGGCTGTCCATGTATGGTTTGGAAATTACTGCGGCCACTTCATCATCACCGAATGTATATCATAATCCTCTACTGGTGATGTTAACCAAGGACACTAAAGAAATATTTACGCTGACATCAACGGAAATGCCTCCGAGACGTTACTCGTGGTGTCTGGAATTCGTAGCTGAAACCCTTTAATTAATTGCTTAACATCATTGTATAATGAATCAAACCTTAGTGACAAAGTCACCGATGACAGAGTCACTTATCGACGTTCAACGTCACAGATATAATCAAGTATGTAAATGTCAGATTGAATTAAAAAATATAATCGACGATTATACAGTAAAAGTAAAAAAATATCGCAGACGTATGGTTGTCATTGATATAATTGTTTACTCAGTTTCCGCTATTGTTGCTGGGGCCGGATTATTATTATCAACAATAACAATGACAGCGCCTGCAGTTGTAACAATTGTCGTTTCAACTTCAACGACTATCGCAGGCATTCTTAGTATTATAGCTAAGAAGATAGCTACATGTACAAATACTAAATTGCACGAGTATATAATAAAATTACATACAGCAACAGTGGCGTATTCTTAATTATCGTCATATATTTCGTTGTATCTCAGCGATGGTAAAATACCTGATGAGGAGTTCGCAACGATAATGAAAACCTACGATGAAGCATTCAGAATCGCTAGTGATTCTAGCGAAAAAAGTCACTCACAACAGCCAAGACGACAAAATGGAGAATTAAATAATAACAATAATAATAATGACTGAGTCTTCGGCAGCGTCGAGAGAATTACTTCAACAGATCGTCACTAATACAGCACCGTCAAAAACTACTATGATATCATTAAGTTCGACCAATCCTGAGTTTAGCATTAACTTTCCGACCGCAATTTCTGCAAAAGAAATAGCATTAGCACAATTGCGAGTTTATTATAGCTGGCCAAATATTAGATCAAAACCATTTGGTGGACTACAGCCAAATAATTCATTAGTATTCGCTAATAAAAATAAACCTGATGGAACTCCTGACTGGCAAGTAGTTGCTATTCCAACGGGCAGTTATCAAATAGAACAAATCAATGATGAATTCCAACACAGGATTAAATCCATCACAGGAAAAGAATCAAAAATAGCAATTACTGTTTACGAACCAAGATTATCAGCGGTGATTGAAATAAATTCTCCTGATTATGCTGTAGATATTTATCAAAGTTCGATTAGATCAGTATTAGGATGGCCTGAAGTTGCACTAGTTTATAAAGGCCCACCAGAAGCACAACGATCTGATTTCGTTATAAATGTTAAAAAATTTATAAAACTTCCAGAATATCGAAAAACTTATCCATTTATAGAGAATCCGGATGCTTATCGTGGTTATACACATTATACTCATTTTATAGATTTCATTCAGGGTAAGAAAGGTACAACAAGAATATCAACAATTAACGTTGAAGAAATTAAATCAAAATCAAGACCAATTAAATCTGAACATGGACGTGTGCTTAATGATCTAAGAAATTTATTTTCCAACATCAGCACTTCCTACAACGATGATTTAAAAAATCAGATAGTTGAAACAATACAGCATTTGAATCAAGTTGCATCAGACTTAGAATATGCAAATAAGTCTATCGTTGACAGAGAAAAAACATTAAACGCACCGGCAGATAGATATTTTAGTACTTACTTAGTTAATGAAGACGACCCAATTCAACATGTAAGTTATAAACGTTTATTTAAAACAGTATTTCTTAAACATTATGGAATTACAGAAGAACAGCTACCAACATTTATAATTCCGGGATTTAACTCTGAAGAGCTAAAGAAATCAGTTAATGATCTTATTGATGAACACTTTAAAAGAATATGTGATTCATGGAGAAAATTAATACCTACACCAACCATTCTTAAATATAATAATGATCCATACGGTGGAGGTCGCCATATCTCACCTGGTATTGTTAATATTACATCAACGATCGCAGTCAATCTAGTATGTGACGTAATTGATGGTAGCTATCAAGTAGATCTTGAAAAATCCACTCAAGCTCAACAAGGATATATATTATATTCATTTAGTCCTCAAGCGCCCCCAGGGTGGTTAATTGTATCTGAGCCAATTAAACCAGTTTATCTACGTGTACATAATCCATTATTGTCAAGAATAAATTTCAAACTCACCGATCAATCAGGAAACATTCTTGATTTAAGAGGGGAAACATTAAATATTAATTTGTATGTACGCTCATAGAACGTCCGGGTAAATATTTCCTGATATATCAGGGGGAAAAAAAATAATCTGATTCTGAAATAATATATTTATTTTTTTGCTGATTTTTCATAATTTGATGGGCTAAATGGCACTCTGATTAATGAAATGGTTACAAATTTCTCGATCTGATGGGTTAAACGGTACTCTGATTAATGAAATGGTTACAAATTCTTCAATCTGATGGGTTAAATAGTGCTAAAAATCATTAAAATCTGAATAATAATGAAATCTCTATGACTGAAGCTATTGCACATATAATGAAGGGAGATAACTCTGTACTCTCTGTAGTGTAAATTAAACGATTATCTCCCTTGTTACTACGTTGATTCATAAGATCACGGAAATAGTTATACTTTTCTTGCATTATAACGGTAATATTTCAATAATTTAATTGTTCTCTGTAAGCAATTAGCTGTCACTGGAGCAGTAATTTGTAATAGAAAAGGATATTTATGCACATTTTGACTCTGATGACTTTAAATCACGTCGGCTTGTAGATGCGTCAAATTACAAATCAGAGTTATTTTTAGCCGTTTACCAGTCTGTTTATATACATGTATTTTAATCTCGCGTACTTATACAAAAAATGTAATATTTTATACAGTACATTTTATGAAATGTGTTTGGAAATTGAAATCTGCAGTTTATAATGATTAATTTTATTCACTATTGCCTGCTTATAACCATATAATTTATTAGATCTTTCAGGTAATAGGTTATATTGATCTGCATGTATACTATTCAGTTTTCCGACTCACTATGTAAAATTAAAATATTTCAGTTTCTGAGATAACCACACTACAGCGCTATAATAATTGTGATTTTATTCAGAATCAAAATATACTAGTAAATACAAGTCAAGAGTTATCACGTGTGAGGCAGTGCGAATAGTTATATACTTAAATTTAACTGTATATTCATAACAGGTCCGGTAGCCGTGGAGTTAAGGTGTTTGCGTGCAGATCCACTAGTGTAGACTCTCTGTGTGTTCGAGCCTCCAAAAATGCGAAAGATATATTATCTTGCATTCGGCGATGGATGCTATTAATTGGGGGAACTCGGAGAATTTCCTCGAAATCCACAACAGACAAAATACACTCTCCTATCATACCCACCACGTGGTGGGTGTACTTTTGCACTCCCGAGGATTTTGTATGGGGGAGAGTGTACAAAATCTGTTGGACGTAGACAAGATTCCCTCGTCATCACCATTGTATATATTCATATTCATACAATCATACAATTATATATTCATTAGGATAAGTTTATGTGTTTGTGCCGTCCATAAGGATAAGTTTAGGATAAGTTTTTGTGTTTGTGCCGTCCGCAAAAAATATAATCAAAATCATTGTCATATGTATATAATCATAATCATACAATTATATATTCATTAGGATAAGTTTATGTGTTTGTGCCGTCCATTAGGATAAGTTTAGGATAAGTTTATGTGTTGTGTTTGTGTCGTTAATAAAAATTACGGATCACCCTCTGAGCTTTCTAGGATGTTGTTTGACAACCTAGGAGTTCACATGGGGATATTTCAAATGCCCCTGAGCTTGCTAGAATGTTGTTTGGCAATCTAGGAGCTCATATGGGGTTGTGTTGTGATTATATGTTTTGTGAATATTTTTTTCTTCAGATTTCACAAACAGGAACATTTTATAATCTGATTTAGTAATATTTTTATTTTAAAGAAATATTTATATCTATAATGAACTACGAAAGTATTAATGATATTATTTCTGCTATTGAAAAATTAAAACATGACGGAATAAAGATATCTGATAATCTTCATCCTCAGAAAATTATATGCGATTTTGAATCATTACAACAACGAAAATTCGACAATAAATACACATTGCCATCTAACTATAGATTCGTGAAATTAATTTATCAATCTATGTTAGAATCCTTGGCAATGGTAAACGACACACAGATGAAGCTATTTGCACCTCGTGCACGTTCAATCGAAAAAATAAGAACTGAATTGTCTCACGAGTACGAAAGAAAAAAGATTGTGGACAATCGTGTAATGCAATTGAGAAAAATTATGTTATTTGATTCTGTCAAAAATGAAAGTGACACTGAGAGCAGCGACAGTGAAGGTGGACCTTTGACTGTAGTTGTGGCTAAACAAAACCCTTGGCAAAATTGACAGAGTCGAACTATACAGTAAAAAAAAGTATTTATTTATTCTGTTTTTTGTTAAGAGTA
Source organism: Megalonaias nervosa (assembly GCA_016617855.1). Classification (NCBI taxonomy): domain Eukaryota; kingdom Metazoa; phylum Mollusca; class Bivalvia; order Unionida; family Unionidae; genus Megalonaias; species Megalonaias nervosa. The sequence goes on along the minus strand of JAECUM010032741.1, from coordinate 43,748 downwards.
CAGAGTTATCTGACATATTCAAATATTATCCGCTGATTATATTTTATTGAAAATGCAGATTTGTATGTTTTATTTGCAACAAATTGTACCGGTTGTGGATGTGTGCCAAAATATTTGGCAGCTGCGTTTATCGATGGAAAAGTTATTTCTTGGCCTGTTTCTGTATTTACGGCTTTAATAGTTCTCTTTTTAAATACTTTACATCTTCCTGTATTTCCACGTGCAGAGTTCTGACTCTGTGTAATAATCTGCAGGTTAGATAAATGATTATTTTTTGGATTTCCATCAATGTGATCAACTACAAGTCCATCTTTGATGACCCCATAAAAACATTCGAATACGAATCTATGACATAAATAATTTTTATTTCCACTGGTATTGAATTTAAAATAACCAAATTTATCAAGATTACCGACTGGTTTTTTTAATCGACAGTTTCTGATCCCAACATCCCGTGATGCTTCATTATTTTTAATGACTGGAAGCGCCACAAATTCCTTTTGCTCCATTTATATATAAAATATTATATGTTTAAATCATTGTTTTGAAATCTGGCCAGATAATCTTCTACGGTTTTTATAGGAGATTTAACTGACAATGTCAAAGTATTACTTTTTTGTCATAATATCGTTTTAATTCTCTATATTTTTTACCGCCGCATTTTACACATAACTGAGTTTTTCCTCTGACTCCAACACCACATTGCACACACGGTTTTGGTCCTAGACTACCATTTTTAACGCTTTGCATATGGTAGCAGCAGAATTCATTCACGCATGCTCTGTTACAAGGAGAAGTATATCCGATTTTGAGCCAAATACATCGATTCTTTGTTTTAATCATTATATATATATACTAAAATTCAATTTAAATATTTGTCTTAATTATAATATGGAGGAATTATCCATCACTGAGCCTTCCGCAATCTCGGCAGGAACTAGATTTGATCTTGACAGACTATCAGAATATAAATTTAGTGTTTCGATGCAAGATCTAGCTTTAACAAATGAGGATATAACCAAACGTATCCGTGAAGCCAAGAAAGAATTTCATGACGATGGTGCGGCTCATGTGTGGTCAACATTCAGGATCGGAAATATTGTCGATACTATAATGAATGACAAACGAGGAAGAGAAATTATTAACCACCTTGATGTTCAAAAATATTTTATTTTAATAAAATTTATTGCAAGGACAGACGACGATACTTGGATTATTCGTGACAAGCGTGATCCAGTCCGCATACAGTCGGGAAATAATATTGTTCTCTTGAGTAATAAATCCAAGCCCGGAGTACTCACTGGTATTGACAAACCATATTATGAACGAGCGTACCCTGTGACTGCGGTTGTCTATGCAATATATCCGCTGAATAATAAACCTGACGTTGGGGATCTCAAACCGATGAGACTGTCAGAGTCAAGAATAAACTGTGTAGCTGAACGAGTTACAGAACATTTCACAAAGGCGATACGTGGTAATGGTTTAACAAATTTACGACGTAAAAAAATAAATACATGGGCAGAAGCAGTTAAAGATACTGGAGCATCTATTAAAGATGTTGCTGAGCTGGGAAAGATATTAAAATTTCCAATAACAGTGAAGACGTTAACCGGAGAGATTTTATATAAATCAAAATATGAATCAAGAGGAGCTCCGATAGATATTATTGATCATAATGCTCATGCATGGACTATGGCAGTAATAATATTTCCACGAGACAGAACGGTTAAATTTTATGATGGTCAAATATTTGATTTTATCAGAAATATCAGTAAAAGTGACCCTGTATCTGTTTGGTTATTTCAAAGTTCAGAATATGATCATTATGATCAGTTTGTAAGGCCTGGTGGGGACATTTATCTTGCAGAATCTCTTTATGTAGAAATGAAAAATCTTGCGCTGAAATATACTTCTGACGATGTCAAAGTTAGACAATTACTGAATAATTGTTTTACCGTTCCATCAGTCGCTGCTCACTTTGCTCAAGAGAAAAATTTATGGAAACCAACACGATTGGAATTTCTTGAAGATGTCCAGAAAAGTTGTATAGAATATGGACACGGTGGATTATGGAATACTAAATACAAGTATAACGACGTTATCTTCGTTGACGTGGTAGCGTGTTATCCTGGAAGTTTTCTTGGATACGGAGAATGTTCTGAATACTTTAAGAGATTCGGACATCCATCACACGAGACGGACCTTTTCCAGGTTTTCACTTAACCGGATTCGCATATATGGAATCATGCGAGTTTACAGAAAATCTCCCTCCGATTACTTATGCTTGGTTTGGAAGACATTTTTCAGAAAAAATGTTGGGTTCCAATAGTGCTATTACGATATATGCTTGATGTTGGAATTTTAATATCTTTACAGGTAAGTGAGGCAATTATATCGTATAGTTCACAGAAGCAAGTTTGGTTACCAGAACCGGATAGATTTAATATCGATGATGCCAGAAGAGAATTTCCTGATCTTAACGAAGATGATATTGTTAAAATATATAAATGCAGAGAGGAAAATAATGAGAAACTTGCAAAAGATCTTGGTAGAAAGATAATCGGTAAATTTACACAAGGTAGTTCATATGATCATAAACGACACTGTACAAGATTAATTATGGACGATGCTGAACTTGATTTTATAATCGCCGATACAACGGAAAAAAAAACACATTTATAATTCGAAGTAATGCTTATTTATCGGACGGAACCAAACTAGGTACAATTGTGAGCTATATTGATGGTGACTCACCGCAATTTACTCATTTAAATTCTTCAATGTTAGCCTACGTTTCGATAAATCTATTGTCGATGATAAATAGATTTCCTCGTTATGCTGTCAGAGTTGCTACGGATTCATTTTATATAAATAAATAATATACAGATTTGTTAAAACCGCTACTTGATAATGGTGAATGGGGATCATGGAGAATAAAACAAGAAAATATATTTTGTTATTCTGAATCTGCCGACGTTGAAATTAAGGAAATATATTACAAAAATAATAATCAAGTATCAAAGTCATCAGCACCATCTGTATATGATCCTGTGGCTAGACATAAGACTGTTTATCTTAACGGATGCTGTGGTTCGGGTAAAACAACTCGTGCAATTAAATTATTTCTGAACTACCATTCAGATATATTTGTTTTGACACCGACACATAAACTTGCCAGAGAAATAAAAGAACGAGGAGTAAAATCATGTACATATCATAGTTTCTTTAGATGGTATGGACACACATGGACTCCTGAGCGAATGGGTGAGAAATATATACCTAAGTATATTATCTGGGACGAGGTAGACACGGTGTCGTTAGAAATATTAAAAACATTTCTTGATTGGTTATTGACAAAGAATACTGCTGTAATAATGTGTGGTGATCATGGTCAACCACCACCCTTTGTTGGGCAGTCTCCACATGAATGGCTGAAGAATAATGTAGATTATTATGAAGAAATAAATGATGACCATAGAGCTATTGATGAACAGCTGAAAGAACTTAAAAGATTAATCAGACTACAGCCAGATAAAATACAATGTGAGATAATGCATAAAGTAATTCCAGAAACTACTATGAATGATTTTTTGAATTTATGGAGACCTGCTGATTTGATAGTCGCCAGTAGAAAGATAGTTCGTGATAAACTGCAGGAGAAATTATTTCTGTTACATAACGAAAAGTTTTCAGATCTACCTGTACCATTATGTTATCGACCAGCAGATACTCGACGACAGAATATTGAAGTTGAAATTCCTGGCGGTGGGATACAAAATCTTGTCTTGAATGATATTGTTTTGGTTGCTGTTGATGTTGTTGAGAATGCGCTGAGTATGGATAAATCACCGTGGACGTTAGGATACGCTATAACGATTCACTCATCACAGGGATTAACTATTTCTGATACAAATATCTGGATTGTCTATGATCGGATTGAATGGTCAAATTTAGTCTTAAATTAAATTAGACTTAAAGTCAGTGGATATTTCCCTTGCATATTGATATCCAAATAACCGCTCAGCAAGTGTTCAATTAAATCGTTCAACGATTGCCTGATCACGATGAATTTCAGTATGTCCTCGTCTGATTTTAACATTATGTTTTTTCATCAACGATAATACCGCACCAAGAAATTCTTTACCAGGATCAACCTGTAATAACTGTGGCGATCGTAGACCACCACGTTGATAAATTTGCTCAAACGCAGATGCAACTTCAGATTCTGTCTTTGTTGATAATGGTTCACTTTCTTTATATCTTCTTGCAACGTCAACGACAGTTAATGGGTATTTGTATGTGAATGATTGGCGTTAAGTGTTTTAATAGTATCGTGTGGTAAAAATAAAGTATCTGCTTGATGAACTTCATTGGGAGTGCCGACATCAAAATGTGCGTACTGAATTTTTTTAGGTGATGGTAGATAAATTTGCCATATTGGCTGTCGTGCTAACCAAGCTGCAGCAACAGAACGTGAGACTTTTGCTGCTTCAGCAAGTTTACTAATCGCTGCTCTGCCCCTCCAATATCCTCTTGTGCTGTAATAAATGGATTCCATTATAATAGTTATATAATTAATTACCAGCCCCTAGCATTATTTTACCTTTCATAGCAGATTTTACTAGAAAACTAGCGAGTTTTTCTCTGAGAGATTTGTTAGGTATAGAATTTAACGCATGAATCAATTTCACATCTGCGAGATGTCGTTGCTGTAAATCTTTATTTTTATACGCAACGTCATGAACATGACACGCTTGATCAATCTTATTTATTGGATACTCTCCAAGTTTTGGTTGATCTTGATCATCAAGTCGGATATCAAGTCGAGTTCCAGGACCACAATAATTATATCCAGGAAGATGTTTCTCACCGGGGTATTTAGCCCATGGAACTCCTGGCAATTTCCCTAATGAAGCAGCAATATCCCCACCTGTCTTTGATGAAATAAATTTGTACTTTTTTGTACCACATTTCACACACTTGCCTGTAATTGCACTTCTTTTATTTTTTGTTGTTATTGTTGTTAATCCAGTGGTATGGGTAGGTGCTCTGCATCGAACGCAATATAAATTCATGTTATTTATTATATGGATATAATTGACTTTTCTGCGACACAAAAACAAGAACCAGTAAAGCACCATCCAGCGCTACCGAATTCTATCAGAATGATTATAATAGGCCCATCTGGATCAGGCAAAACACAATTATTGCTTAATCTGATAATGCGATGGCTCAAGTGGGATAAATTATATTTGGTAGCACCATCTGTAGATGATCAACGGTGTTACGAAGTACTTAAAGATTTTAATGAAAATGTAAAATTGCTGAATGAAGACGGTAATGATGTTGTTGACTTTATTACCGATATTGATGAAGCCCCATCTGTAGATGACCTAGATGGATTTATTAATAATTTAGTGGTATACGATGACATTATGCTGCACAAACAATCAAATCCCGCTAGAATATTTTCTCGAGGTAGACATAAAAATACTGACGTGATCTATGTTACTCATTGTTATACACAAATTCCAAAAGTGATCAGAGATAACTGCAATATTTTAGTCGTATTTAATGGAGTAGATAATTATACCTTACAAAATATTTATTATACTTGGTGTTCAGGGGGTATGGACATGATCAAGTTTAAAAACTTCTTTTCAAAAGCACAAGCTGTTCCGTTCGGATTTATTACAATAAATCTACATGACCCAAGATCTAGGTATCGTATAGGTCTTGATAAAATCTTTGGTTAATTATAGCAGCAGAGAGGGTGAACGACAAAAATTGAGTGACCCGGCGAGTAAACGAAACGCACTATAAAATAAAAACAAAGAGTCAACGATGGAATAACAAAAATGAGCTAACCCAAACGATTTATTATCCGTTTTCAACCGTATGGAAATAATCTCGATTAGAGGCTTCAGTTTAACGTTATTGACATTGTTTTTTCAGCCTTCGTAGGAACCTTATGTTTTAGACAAATGACGATTCAGACAAGTGGTCTGTTCACCCTCTTTGCTGCTCAAACAAACAAATACACCAATATGGCAATGGACTAGAAATATTTTCGAGGAAATGGAGTGGCCCTGAAAAGGGCCAAGTGTTTCTTTTAATTTCTCTCCTCCCTTCTTCTTGTCCACCAACTCCTTATCTTCTCAATGACATTTTTCTTTTTCTCATCCTTCTCCTTCTCCTCCACCTCCTCTTTTTTCTTCTTTTCATTCTCTTCCTCTTTCCTCTCCTTCTCCCTCTTCTTTTCCTCTTTTTCCTCCTTCAAGACATCTTTCAACATTCCTTTTACTTGTCTTAAATTATTCGGCTCCATTTTCACTCTCATGGGGCTAAAGAAGCCTATCTCCACCTTTTCTAACAACTCTTCAACCATGGCTAGAGTGTCTCTCACCTCTTGTAACTTTTACATATTGTGAATGTTACTGCTGGCCATCCTTCTCTGATAGATGATGAATGGCACGACTGATGATGATGATGAAATTGAATTAAAGTCGTTATCGCCCATCGGGCATATACGATTGGTTAATACCCTCATTGTGGGTTTGTTAATTGGTGGTGGGGGGCGGTATGGAGCCTCACCCCCTCAACGCGTTAATGTGTGCATGGCACACTATAGTCCGAGTTTCCTCTGACCCTTTTCACCCCATTTTTGATATTTGGACATTTATGTTGGGGTGCAATGGGGTGTCAAGGGTTAGAGGAAACTCGGACTAGGTACACTATTTGATTAAATGTCCGGGCGTGGCAGGGAGGAAGGGATGGAGACAGTAAGGGAGCCGCTCGTTAGCATTGTTTTGGATCCCTGCTTTCCGAAAGTAGATGTGTCGTCTTGCACAATTTTGAATAATGTTGACTCTGTGCTATTTGTGGTTTTGATGAGATGGGCAACACAGCCTACCTTATTTTTATTTGAGGTTTTGTTATAAATTTAACGACGTTTGATAGTTTAGGATTCTATTTGATTAAGTTATATTCCTCCTTGTGCGGTAGGCATGATAACTTGGGTATTAGCCACCTCATAGATTTAAATTGGGGCCTTATGACATATGTATAATTTGGGTACGGCATTGAGCAGCAGGAGCCTGATGGTCACATGGTTATTAGACCACCTTATAATTCTAATTTTGGTACTCATTAGCTAATCTTTCTTCTGAGCATGATCAATCATGACCACTTTGTACGACGGGGCCCGATGGCTTATATTTTCTAATATTTACGAGGCAGATGAAAGATATATATATATATATATATATATATATATATATATATATATATATATATATATATATATAGATAGATGCCAGAGGTTGTTAGTAATATTTAGAGAAAACAAATTGTACTACGTAGGTTGGTGACCTGTTTTATTGTCATTGCTATATTCCGGTATTGAAAAATATGATATCATATAAACTACCTGTGACTTGGTTGCATTGCATGTGTTGTTTATGCTAATATCTATTAATAGTGTATTTCGGGATTAATTGTCACTGTGTGCATTGCCTTTTGATTGACCATGTTTATTGGATTGTAACAGCTAACTTGTGTCAGACGTATAACTTAGTATATAAGCTATAATTTTAATCTGATAAGTACTAATGTGGGGCACTATAGCGTCAATGGAAATCCCAGTCCAAAAGGTCGTGGGAACATTTGGCGTCAAGGGAAATTTAACATGGGGAAATATTGGGCCTGTATAGCGTCAAAAATATTGGGACTGTATAGCGTCAAGGGAAATGGAACAGGTGGGATGACGTCACATTACTGGACATTGGCAACAATGTTGAAAATGGCTGACCTCAATCGGGCCAAACAGCAAACAATGACGGGGGGGGGGGGGAGCGGGTAGCCGGTGGCGGGTAAGTTCAGCTAGTTCAGCAGTGAAATATACGAATAATAACGCTTGGCGGGCTTGGACATATAACTGGATATAACGCTTGGCGGGGCGGGAACGAACTTCCGCGCGGGACTGATCAACAAACACAAACATCGCCTGGCGGTGCGGGACATATCACTGGATAGACATAAACAAACAAATACACAAACAAACAAGTGAAGGAAGACATCCCTTACAATAACTTCACATATTATCTACTATCAACACAGAAGGGAAGAAAATAACCCATTATCTACTATCAACACAGAAGGGAAGAAAATAACCCATTATCTACTATCAACACAAAAGGGAAGAAAAGCCCATTATATACTATCCACATACACAAACACACAAATACACACAAACAAACGTACGCGCACGCATAAAAACACACAAATACAAACACCAACAAACGTACGAGCACACATACAAACACACAAATATACACACCAACAAACGTATGAGCTTGCATACAAACACACAAATACAAACACCAACAAACGTACGAGCTTGCATACAAACAAACAAATACACAAACAAGCAAGTGAAGGAAAACATCCCTTTACAATAACTTCACATATTATCTACTATCAACACAGAAAGGAAGAAAATAACCAAATATATACTATGCGCACAGAAGGGAAGAAAATAACCCCAATATCTACTATCAAGACAGAAGGGAAGAAAATAATCCATTATCTACTATTAACATAGAAGGGAAGAAACCCATTATATACTATCCACATAGTGTAGGGACAAGGTTTTTTTTGTTAAGATAAAAACCAAACACACAAACACACACACACACACACACACACACACACACACACAAACAAACGTACGAGCACGCATAAAAACACACAAATACAAACACCAACAAACGTGCGAGCTCGCATACAAACACACAAATACAAACACCAACAAACGTATGAGCTCTCATGCAAACACACAAATACACACACACACCAACAAACGAAAGCGCACGCATAAAAACACACAAATATACACACAAACAAACGTACGAGCACGCATACAAATACGCAAATACAAACACCAACAAACGTACGAGCTCGCATACAAACACACAAATACACACAAGCCAACAAACCTACGCGCACGCATGAAAACACAAATATACACACAACCAAACGTACGAGCACGCATACAAACACAAATACACGCACAGACACACACAAACATACGAGCACGCATACAACACAAATACAGACACAAACGTACGAAGAAGCATAGAAACACACAAATACACACACAAACACACACACAAAAGAGATACTAGTCAAATTGCCAAAATCAATTTAAAACTCAAAATCCCCTTTTTCCCCATGATGTACGTATGTGAGCACGTGAATGTAGGTCCTTATTCTAAAAAATCAAAACCAAGAGACACTTACGTTTTCTTTCTGTTATATTCTGGTACAAATTTACAATCCAATTCCCAACACAACACTTTAAAAAGTTCACAGACTTCTTCTGTGTCTTTTCACTCTCTCCTTTTTTTGAATTTCTTCACTTTCACAGGTTTTTCCTCCTCTTCTTCCTCACTTTCTTCTCGTCTTCTTTTCTTCTCTTTCTGGGCATGTCCGCGTTCTTCCTTTGCGGAGGGTACCTCTTCTTCGTCCTGTTCAGAACCTCTTTCTGCCTCCTGCTCCTGTTGTTTCTTAGGGCAGTCTGAAGACCAATGTCCTTTCTCTTGACAATGATAACAGGTAGCTTGACTGTTGTTTCTTTTGACGCTTGTCTTGCTTTTTTGACGGTCTGGAGACTCTGAAGACCAATGCCCTTTCTTCTGACAGATATAGCAAGTATCTTGACTTTTATCTCGAAAGGAGGGGGAGTACTCCTAGGCTTCTCTGAAGGAAACCTTCGTATGACATCTCGCAAAGCTCTGATCAGAAGTTCGATCTGTGTTGGCTCATCCATCTTTCTGGTCGAATTGTGAGTAAAATGAATACTTGGAGGGAAGACACTGACCCTTTATATAGGCAAGACACTGGTCTGACATGGATATAAAGGGGACCATCAAGTTTAAAATGTAGTCATTTGACTTTTTGCGCTTAAGATGAAACGATTGCATCATTTTGTGGAGAAAGGAGAAAAAAGTAAGAGGCAGAAACGTGACTTATCGCCTAGCACAGTAGCTGAAGTCTTGGCTCAAATTCATGCCAGCGATTTCGAAGATGAAATGAGTGAACCAGAATCCAGACCCAGAGAATCTACACCAAACCAAAGTCCACCACCACCAGTAAACCCTGAAAAGTACTACTACATTCGAGAGACGGATAAACGCTCCTCTAGAAAATTTAGAACCACAGCCTACACGTACACGGTGAAGTTTAAAGATTTCAAGTCCGACGTACCGCTGGAGGATGCAGAAGAGTTCATCACCGGTGTGTGGGATTCTTTGTTAACCACACTGAAACGACAATGTCACTTTCCATTTATCACGACAGTCTGAAGTCCCCCGTTTGGATCGAGTTTAGTAGGCCATCAGAATTGACACCTTCCAAAGTCATCGACAAGATTCAAGACGTGCAGCAGTCCAACGACAAGTTTCACATCACCGATGGAAAGGCGACACAAAACATGGCCCACGTTTCTCTTCCCCAAGGGACCGGACGCAAAAAGCTGTTATTAGTGGACGACCTTCTCAGCACCAAGCGTAGCCTCGTTCGAATTAACAACACTCAAGATCAGATGTGTTTAGCCCGTACCATCGTTTTCGGACGAACGTATGCTGACAAAAACGACACGGTAGAATGGAAAAGAGCCTGGAAAACTATTCAAAAATTGGACTGAGCCAAACAACGAAGAGAAGCAGAACTCCTGTTACAGCAAGCGGGCCTATCCAAAGACACACCCTGTGGCATTCCTGAATTGCAAAAATTGCAAGACGTCTTGGCTCCACGCTACACCTTGAAAGTACACCCTCTGTTATTTCGAGGCAAAAATTTCAAAGACGGAAAATACATTCACGTCTATCATCACGATGAACATTTCGATACCATTACCAGTATCTCAGGGTTTCTGGGATACAGTTATTACTGTCAGAAATGTGACTATGGGTATAACAATCGAGAGCTACACAGACATTGTGGATCGAAATGTAAGGGATCTTTGGCCTCTAAGCCCTGTCTTGACGAAGGACAACAACAAGTGCATTGCTCAGCTTGTCGGCGCACTTTTGTCAGCCCAACCTGTTACCAACAACATCTGAAGACGCAAGGTTCACAGCAGAAAAGTGCATGTCAACTCCTGAGATTGTGCCCTACTTGTGGACAATTGATACGTACCAATTGTGCCAAGGCTCACGTATGTCCAGGAAAGAACCGATGTCACATTTGTCATCAAATTGTGGACTTGGAACACGAATGCTACATTCAAAAATACCATTCCAAACATCAAGAGGAAGAAGATGACAAGAAGAAAGGCAATTTCATCATTTTCGATTTCGAATGCATGTAAGAGACCGGCATTCACATTCCTAATTTCTGTGTGGCTCATCGAGCGTGCGAGAAGTGCATCAAAGAACCGATCTTTAGTCATTGTCCTTACTGCAGCAAGATTCCTAGAGGACGTGAAAAAATCTTTCAGGGACCTAACACGCTGGCCTATTTCGCCCAATGGATCTTAGACCCTATCGACGAGACGTGGAGCCAAGAAGACATCGAACGTTACGGAGATTTTCATCGCTATGTCACGGTATTGGCTCAAAATATCTCCGGATACGATGGGCAACTTCTTCTCAGATACTATACGGAACAAGGTACCGGACGTCCTAAAGTCACCTTGAACGGAGACAAAATCATTTCCATGCAAGTGGGACAAGTGCAATTTAAAGATTCGATGAATTAGTTGGCCATGCCATTGAGCCGAATGCCTAAAACGTTTGGAATGACAGAAAAGGCCAAAGGCTATTTTTCGCACTTTTTCAATACCGAAGCCAATCAATCACTGATGCTGACTACTACGACCCCGACAACATGCGCACCGAACAACGAGAAGCTTTCTGCGCTTGGGACCACTTTCACGCCTTGGATCCCTTCGACTTTTAGGAGGAAATGTTAAAGTATTGTCGTTTTCCGACGCGGACATTTTACGGCGTTGCTGTGGAAAATTTCGAGAAATGTTCATCGAACACGGAGGGATCGAACCTTTGAAAACAAGCCTGAACCATTGCCAAGGCTTGTTCCTGAGTGTACCGCAAACGATTCATGCCCGAAAACACCCTAGCTGTCATAAGCCATCAAACGACTAACTTTGTCAAACGTCAATACTCGGTCAAAGCTCTACGCTGGCTGCATTACTTGTGCGACAAGGAAGAGAAATGGATCCAACACGCCCACAACGGAGGAGGCGAAAAGACCATCGAAACGTATTCGGTGGATGGCTGGAACTTAGAAAACCCCATGATCTTGCACGAGTTTAACGGGTGATTATTTCACGGATGTCCCGTCTGTTACCCTCAACGTGACACTAAAAATCAGTTTTTACAACGTGCCATGAAAGTGATGTACCAGGCCACTTGTCAGCTGCTCCTGAAGTTAGAACACCAAGGATACCAAGTGGTGCAAATGTGGGAACATGAGTACGATCACCTTTTGCAAACCGATCATGAGTTTAAACGCATCGTTGAAAGTTACAAGTTGGTGGACTCTCTGAACCCACGGGACAGTTTGTACGGAGGACGGACGAATGCCACCTGTCTGCTGTACCACGCCGACGAGCAGGAAGGAGAAGAAATCAAATACTTGGACGTGTGATCGTTGTATCCTTACGTGTGCAAATATCGTCACTTTCCAGCAGGGCACCAGCAATTGCTGATGCAACACATGGACACCATTCGACAATACGAAGGATTGATCAAGTGCAAAGTATTGCCTCCCACTGACTTGTGCTATCTCGTTTTACCTCACCATTGCCAAGGAAAACTGATGTTTCCCTTCTGCCGTACTTGTGCCGAAACGTGCAACCAAGACCAACGTTGTCAGCACACCCAGGAAGAAGGCGCCTTGACGGGAACGTGGGTCAGCGTGGAATTGTTTAAAGCTGTGGCGAAATGTGCAACCAAGACCAACCTTGTCAGCACACCCAGGACGAACGCGCCTTGACGGGAACGTGGGTCAGCGTGGAGTTGTTTAAAGCTCTCGACCTGGAATACCATTTGTTAGAAGTGCACGAAATTTACCACTTTCCCAAGACAGAAAAATACCACAAGGGCGACCAAACTCAGAAAGGCATTTCGCAGACTACGTGGATGCTTTTTTAAAACTGAAACAAAATGCCATCGGCTATCCTTCCTGGTGCCACACTCCCGAAGACCAAAAGAAATTCAAAGAGAAATACTTGGAACAGGAAGGCATCACTTTGGACCACGTGGAGAAGAGCGAAGGACGGCGATCGTTTGCTAAAGTGATGTTGAATTGCTTGTAGGGAAAAATGGCACAACGACCGTGTTCACCCAAGACTGATTCACGACAGTACTAAAGGCATGAAACACGTGGACGTGGTTCGTGAGGACTTGATCTGAGTCAATTACGAGGAAGAACTGGTCTTTGTAGAAGCCGACGAATTTGGAAATGTCATCATTGCGGCTTACGTGACAGCCCATGCTCGTTTAAAATTGTACGAAGCTTTAGAACTGTTAGGGGATCGTGTGTTTTATTTTGACACGGACGGTTGCATCAACATCGATCACCTGGGTCAACGTCACCATCTCATCGAAGTAGACCGTTTAGGAGCCTGGACGGACGAGTACCCTGACGAGAAGATTCTCAGTTTTGCTAGTGGCGGTCCTAAACGTTACGGTTACGAATACCGGGACCAACAAAGAGAAGTGCACACCGAGTGTAAAGTGAAAGGACTGACTCTCAATTATCTCACCAGCCAAGTGGTGAACTTTGGGGTATTGAAAGAAGCTTTGCAGTCTGGATAGGATCGAGATTATAAAGTGACCACCTACCAACCTCACAAGATTCTACGTTTAGCCACACATCAAATCGTCAGTCAGTCTTTGGAGAATGTGTATCAAATCATGTACCACAAGCGAGTGCGGCTTCCAAACCACTTCACTTCACTTTACGGGCACACTGATATTGGTCAGCATATAAAAATGGAAAACATCCAAGACCGATAGTTCATTGTGACTACCAGACTGTCATAGAATGGACATCCCCGAAAGGTCATTCCGGAAGGACCTCTGTGTGACTGTGCCAAGTGCAGAGACTCTAAGAACATGACACACTGTCCCTAGGACACCATACCTTCGTCACCAAAAATGTTGTACAGTGACTTGTTTATATTTCACTCTGGTCTTTCTGATGTGTATTTTATCGTTTTCCTTAACCCTTTGGCTTTGATGTATTTTTGTCTTTCGTGTTGTTCCATTTAATAAATTAACAATCCTGAAAAAAGGATAAAAACTCTTGTCTTGTCTGTCTTCGTGTCAAAAGTGATATTCCATGCACTATGGATACCTCTGCTATTTCTGCTCCCTCTTCCTCCACTTTCAAAGTCATCGACGAAAACTTAGATCGTGCCAGTTGGGAGGCCTTGTATCTTCGCCATCCCTTTAACATGTTAATTGCTGGACCCAGCGGTTCAGGCAAAACCGAATTTGTCAAACGTTTGATCGAACATAAATATCATTTAATCGATCGTCCACCTCAACGGGTCGTGTGGTGTTACAAAGAGCGGCAACCGGGTACAGCCTCCTGCGAGAAAGTCAAGGCGATTCCATCGTGTTTGTGGAAGGCATTTCTGGCGAAGACGACGTGATCGTGTCTGACCCAGGTCAAACCCATCTGGTCATCCTCGACGACATGTTAGCAGAAGACGAAGAAGAAATTAAACTGTGGTTTACGAGCAAAGGGCATCATCGTAATGCCATTGTCATATACATTACCCAAATTTTTTTTCAACAAATTAAAGCCCATCGCACCATCGCTCTCAATGGTCAGTACGTGGTCTTGTTTAAAAGCCCTAGAGATAAATCGCAAGTACAAGTGTTAGCCAAACAGTTAGGAACGCCTTGGCTGACTCAAGCGTAGTCAATGCCACTCAAACCCCTCACGCTTATTTACTGTGGATTTAAAACCCACCACCCCCGATTATTTCCGATTTCGTACTCATCTGTTTCACTACTGGTGCCAAGACGGAGGGCCTGTCGTGTACACGTCTCCATCGTCGACCTAACAACAACAACAACAACAACTACAAAAATCTATAAAAACCTAGGGCACTTTTGGTCTCTCTCACATCTCGTCAACATAACGTCCCTTCAGTCTCATCTTTCCGTCAAATTGATTAGTGCCTTGTAAGGCATCAGTCGCGAAAAAAATCCACAAATACGTGCTCGTGTCTTACAAGTCAGTCTCAGAGAAAAGCCCCCAGAAAAGATACCAGATAGCAGCCTCTAAGCGCAAGAGAGGCACTGCGGCCAGGAAGCAACCTTACATCCCCAAACCACGACCTGCAGAGATGGTGACCGCGTCCCCGGTAGCCTCAGGTTCTTCTACTTCTCAGTTGCTAGTGATGCCAGCCAAGCGCAATTTGACACCCGTTCTTCCTCATTTGATGCACAATGGAAACCCGTGTCTCCAAGAACTTCTCCAGCGGTGACACCGTCCTCCTCCTCCTCCTCTTTAGCCGCAGTAGGAGCTGCTCACAAACTACCTGCTCCCAAAATCAAAGTCCAAGAGAGATCGGGCATGTAACAGAGTTTACTGGATTTATCCAAGGAAGAACTGTCCCGATTTAGTCCGTTGCGAACCCCTCCACCACGCGTGGTGCCGTTCATCAAATTGATACGACGTAAAGACAATCAGTTGCGACGCATTCCAGTATAAAAAGACCTCGTCCAAACGATGGATATCAGTGTTTTTTGTGCTCCTGAACGCCCAATGATATCCCCTCAAAGAAGTGCACACCACTATTACCTTCGTCGTTCTCCTGTCCAAAAAGGTAAAGGAAAAAAAAAGGACATTCTCGTCATCCGAAAAAAATGCTTAGCCAAACATTGAAGTCTATCCCAAAAAAGACCCCATTTTCCAAACAAAAAGAGGAGCATCCAAACGGGAGGATTTTTAAATGATGTAGTCAAAGAGATCGTCAAAAAGGCGGGTTACAAACTCTTTGACCTACTCCAAAAATACTCCATCAAAAAATAAGATTAAAGGACGTGTGTCAAGTCATCCACGTCAGTGTATTTCTTGTGTGCACCCCGGAACAAACAAACAGACAAAGATGTCATCCCCAGAAGCCATCCCTCTTCTACCCTCAAAGGAAAGAAAAGGAAAGGACTGCCTCCTCGTTTAGCCAAACATTGGGACGTGTTGTCCGTCCTGTCCAAAGCCGCTCCACTCATGCGAAAACAAATTATTCAAACTGCCTCCAAAGATGTCGTCGATACTGTGTGCGAACGTTGTCTGAATGTTTTGAAAGGCACGATACCTTTGTCTCAACATCAGAAAGAATGCTTGGCCAAACATCGACACGTTCTTCGCCAAATCGTCCAAAAGAAAATACCCATCCGTTAAAAGAAAAAGATGTTGGTACAACGCGGAGAAATTTTGCCCCTGTTGTTAGGATCCTTGCTGAAAGGAGTATTGGGAACAATGCTGAGAGGACTCAAAGGAGCAAGATAAAAAGGACCAAGAAGATAAAAGAGGTCTCTGGTATCAAAAGATCTCAGACGTGACCTTTGAAATCTGATAGAAGGACGAAAGCTGGCTTTAGTACCTTACAAAAAATGGATGGAATTCCATCGTTGGCAAGAACAACTGACCCCGCATTTACCTCCCAATCCTCATTTGACCGAGATGTCCCAGTTACAACACGAACTGCAATCGTTGATGGATCGCAGCGATTTGTCAGAAACGGAAAAATCGCAACGGTATGGTCAACTGTTGCAACGACTTCAACTCTTTCACCAGAAAGCTTAAGACGAAACAGCTCCACCGACTCTGAAAGATTTTAAGGCCCTGATGAAAAGTCCATCACTGCCAACACTAGCCCCAGTGGCCAAGACAGACGCGAGAAGTCTTTCAAACGCCGCCAGCAGCTCCCACCCTAGTAAGATTTCAGCGTTATTGTTGACCCCTTCCCCCACACCCCAACGAGAAGAACTTAAAGCCTGGGTTAAAAAGATGTCCACTCCTCCTTGGACGGAAATAAAAAAGAAAGAAGGGAAACCAGAAGTGGGAAAAAGAAAGAAGACAAACGTCATCCCATTACCACCACCACCACCACCACCACTACCCTCGACTTCTACTCCCGTGGCACATCGGACACGTAAAGCCGTTTCCAAACCACCACCTCGCCCCATCCAGAGTAGCATCAATGAGGAGTGGGTAACCTATTAAAAACAAGTCCTAATGGAGAATGTGTTAGCCAGCATTTACTACGATCCAGCCCATCCTGCAGGTTACGGAGCAGTTCAGAACTTGTATCGTGGTGCGAAAACCCGACTGAAAAGTGTCCATTTACATCAAGTGCAACGATGGTTACAAGAACAAGCCAAATACACCGTATACAAACCCATTCGACGAAAATTTTCCATAAGTCGCACTCGAGTGGAGGGCATCGATCATCAATGGCAAGCCGATTTAGCCGATGTCTTTCATTTGGCCACCTACAATTGTGACTACAAATATTTGTTTTGTGTCATCGACGTCTTTTCCAAATTTGCCTGGGTCGTGCCATTGACTTTCAAATCGAGCAATGAGTTAGTGCAAGCCCTCAAACTGGTGTTGAAACAAAGTGGTCTTCACCCTCTTCGAAGGCACCGAATTTCTGAACCAAGCCTTCCAAAAAGAATTAAAGAAACGAGACATTCATTTCTTCTCCACCGAAAATCCAGAAACCAAAGCCAACATCGTGGAACGTTTTCAACGCACCTTGAAAGAACGTAAGTGGAAATATTTTACGCATCAACACACTCTCAAGTACATCAACGTCTTACCGCACCTGGTCCAAGCGTACAACCAATCTTACTATCGGATCATCGGATGCCCTGGACACTGCTGAACCAGGCATTCCTGCTTCCCTGACCCCTCAGCAAGGACAAGGCAGAAAGAGACGGCGACGAATAGAACTTCATACCTCCAGAGCTAGAAAGTCTAAGAAAAGAAGAACCGTCCGAGAAATTAGACGTTTTTGATTATTAAATCACAAACAGAGAGAGAAACAATGATGCACCGAGAGCCTTGAGCATGTTCCAAGTCGGAACTGGATCTGCTTGCCATGCCACCCACCATGATGACGATGCAAGAATCCCAATGGGTAGAATTTCATCCCGTCTCCTCTTTGACGGATTCAGCCCCCATCGAGTTTGAAATCAAAGGACAGCCATAAGATTACATCGATCTGAACATCATGTTTGTACTTGAAAAGTGATCAAAACGGACGACAGCCCTCCAGGAACCCATGTTAGAGTAGCTCCCGTCAACAATTTCATGCATTCCTTGTTCAACGAAGTGGGTTTGGACTTGAATAACAAACCGGTCAGCAGTACATGGATACTTACCCTTACCGAGCGTAGCTGGAAAATCTCTTGACGTACTGAAAAGAGGCCAAGAACACTCATCTGGTTGCTTGCGCAGTATGGAAACCTGACACAGCAGGCGAGGACAAGTTTAACGACACAGCCGTGACAGCAGATGACGATCCTCACAATGTGGACTTTAACGACCATCGAAAGAAATCCTGCAAGGCGTAGTTTAGAACTGAAGGATCGTTTGCATTTGGACATGTGGTTGCAAGACAAGTATTTGCTGAACGGAGTGGATATCCGCCTGAGACTGAATCGCAATTGTACCGTTTTCCATTTGATGGCTCATGCCAACAAGTACAAAACCATCATCCAAAAAGCCAGACTTTACGTGCGCCGCGTAGAAGTGTTACCTAAAGCGGGAAACGACATCAGTCACACTTGGAGTAGAACGACCGCCTAGTATCCGATACGAAGCGTGGAAGTGAAAATTTCACCATTGCCGCTGGACTCCTATCCAAGATCGAAGATCATCTGTTCCAAGGACAGTTACCCAAACGTTTAATCACTGGCATCGTTAGCAATGCAGTACTGAACGGAGCCCACGATCAAAATCCTTTCCACTTTAAGCACTACTGAGTGTCCAAGATCGAAGTCAGTTGCGATGACAAGACCCTGTGTACCAGACCCTTCGAACCTAACTTTGCCCAGAAGAATTACTTGAGATCGTACTTGTCCCTGTACAAAGCCACCGGACAGCTAGGGACCAACACCAGTCACGGCATTTCGTACGAAGATTATGCAGGAGGTTACGCTTTGTGGGCTTTTGATTTCACTCCAAAGGCAGCGACAAGGGACATTTCCACCCTATAAAATCTGGTCAGCTTCGTGTGGAACTTCAGTTTGCTACAGCTCTACCCGAGACGGTTAACGTCATCCTATTTGCCGAATTCGATCATACCAGAGAAATCAAAAGTTTGAGAGAAGTCATTCTAGACTATTAGAAGATATGGAAGACTGTAATCTCTCTCTGAACAGGGAGAATCTTTGGAAATGGAATGGGAGGATAGCGTGGAAGCAGACCCCAAAGACAAAGACGAAGAGGACATGGTGGTCATGTCCCGATGGCCAGAACAAAAACAACATTTAGTCTCCTGTTTTGCCGAACACCAGGCGGATAAAATTACGGAATAGACTAAGAAACGTTGCTATGTATGTCAAAACGATCATCCCAGTCAAATGTCTGATCATGAGCGAAGAAGAAAAATTGGACGAGTATCTGGAGGACGCTTGGGGTCTCATCTCGGAAGAAGCAGTGTTGGATCATTGGTATAAAGACTTGCGTGATCATTCCTCACCTCCATTGACTGCTGTGGAGAATATCATAGAATATCTCTTGGCACAGAGTACGAAGACGGAGCTAATAGACGTTTACTTGTCAGATAATTTTAGGCAAAAGTTAGGACTGAATTGATGAATTATCATTATCTGTGAAAGAAGAAAAAAACAAAACAAAAATGGGTACCTGAGAACTTTATTACCTTTTGAACAACAGTTCGTACACTGCTTCTTGGAATCCTGTCGTGTGTGCTAAAGATGAACTACTTCATCGCAAACCTAAAGACCATCAAGCTTATGTCATCAACACGGACGACAGTCATCTCCCAGAAACCCACTGGGTAGCCAACTACTTTCCCGAAGATGGTTGTGTGGAGTATGTTGATTCGTATAGATTGCCGCCTTTGGAAGACGACATCATCGACTTTATGAGAAGAAATGCCCAGACGACACGATTCAATAATGTGAAATTACAAGGCACAGATTCCATGGTGTGTGGACAATATTGTACGTATTTTCTTCATCAACGCAGTCTTGGATATCCCTTAGAACATTTAGTGACTTATTTTGATCGTGCCTGTTCTAGAAACGATGAGAAAGTAGATCGATGGTTTTGTGACCGTTATGGCTATCTCTTATCTTTAGCTAGGAAACGTAGTGTACATCAAAGGTCTAATGACCTGCCTCAGTGGAAGTCTAGCTTGACTTCACAACGTTGTCAACCTTGTCAAAAATAGATTGTTTGAAAAATTGTTTAATTGTTAGTTGTTAGTAGTTTGTGAGTTAAATAAAAAATGTTCTTTGATTTTATATGAATTGTTTGATTGTTGTTGTTTGTGAGGTAAGTAAAATTTTGTGTTTTGAAAAAAATGTCTCTGGTTTGTTTTACAAAATATTTTTGTGACTATACATGCTCTTTGACTTCTCTCTATCCCTCACCATAAGATCAGCTATCATAGCGTTCCAATACTAAGACCCAGTAGGGATATTTTCTATCGCGTCCCCGCTTAAACCATATAAATCGAGGCGGTCTGCATCCTAAGAGATCTAGAATCGGACCAGATCCAGGTTGAATTCTTCTGGGTGCCATCCCACATCAACCTATCGGGCAACGACAAAGCAGACCTCGCAGCCAAACAAAGTCTACAATATAGCGAAATCCAAAAAGTGGACTACAGTGTCCAGGAATTATACAACAAAGTTAGACAACGGATCAACGAGAAATGGCAACAACACTGGGACAATTCCAAAAAAGGCAGACATCTTTACCAGCTACTGAAAGAAGCGACTAGAAACATTAGGATGCCCCAAAAAACTCCAAAAGGAAGAACTACAGGTAATAAACAGACTCAAAACAGGAAAAATTTCAGTCAGTCAGTCAGTCTGACCATTCATGGTTGACTCGTTCATCTATGAGGATGCCTTCAAGACTAGCCAAGCTGAATGAAGGCTACGTGAAGTTACATCGTGTCAGGCAAAACCTGATACCCAAGTCTGATGAGACAGAGAATGTCAGGATGTTAACAACAGCCCAAGACCTGATAGAAGAGGTCTTCAGAGATGAAATCAAGAAAGAGCAAGAAGAGTAGACGGAGAAGTACAGACTTCAGAAGCAGAGAGAGAGAGAGAGAGAGAGAGAGAGAGAGAGAGAGAGAGAGAGAGAGAGAGAGAGAGAGAGAGAGAGAGAGAGAGAGAGAGAGAGAGAGAGAGACAGAGAGAGAGACAGAGAGAGAGAGCAACAACAGCAACAGCAGCAGGAGCCAGACAGAGGCTTTGTAGACTGCCGTGTGGACACCAAGGAGTTCTCCTTCTCTTTCCGAAAAAGCAGACCCTATCCTGTTGGAAAGCCTGCTGCCAAACGGGGACGCAGTCTTAGAAGATAAAAGATTGCCATAACTCCCCGAACAAAACCACCCTTTTCAGGGCTGCCCAACCCTCTAGAAAAGAGATACTAGGCAAATTGCCAAAATTTGTGTTTGTATTTGTGTGTTTGTATGCGTGCTCGTACGTTTGTTGGTGTGTATATTTGTGTGTTTGTATGCTTGCTCGTATGTTTTGTTGGTATGTGTATTTGTGTGTGTTTGTGTGTGTATTTGTGTTTGTATGCTTCCTTGTACGTTTGTGTGTGTATTTGTGTTTGTATGCGTGCTCGTACGTGTGTGTGTATTTGTGTGTTTTTATGCGTGCTCGTACGTTTGTTGGTGTTTGCATTTCTGTGTTTGTGTGCGTGCTCGGACGTTTGTTGGTGTTTGTATTTGTGTGTTTGTATGCGTGCTCGTACGTATGTTTGTGTGTATATTTGTGAGTTTTTATGATAGCTTGTACGTTTGTTGGTGTTTGTATTTGGGTGTTTTTATGCGTGTTCGTACGTTTGTGTGTGTGTGTGTGTGTGTGTGTGTGTGTGTGTGTGTGTGTGTGTGTGTGTGTGTGTGTGTGTGTTTTATCTTAACAAAAACCTAGACCCTACACTATGTGAATAGTATATAATGGGTTTTTCTTTCCTTTTGTGTTGATAGTAGATAATGAGTTATTTTCTTCCCTTCTGTGTTCATAGTAAATAATGGGTTATTTTCTTCCCTTCTGTGTTGGTAGCAGATAATATGGGAAGTTATTGTAAGGGATGTTTTCCTTCACTTGTTTGTTTGTGTATTTGTTTGTTTATGTCTATCCAGTGATATGTCCCGCACCGCCAGGCGATGTTTGTGTTTGTTGATCAGTCCCACGCGGAAGTTCGTTCCCGCCCCGCCAAGCGTTATATCTAGTTATATGTCCCGCCCCGCCAAGCGTTATTATTCGTATAGTTTCACCGCCGAACTAGCTGAACTTACCCGCCACCCGCCAATCGTTATTATTCCTATAGTTTCTGAAGTAGCTGAACTTACCCGCCACCCTCTGCCCGCTCTTTTTTCCCGCTGTCACTATTTACTGTTTGGCCCGATTGAGGTCAGCCACTTGCAACATTGTTGCCAATGTCCAGTAATGTGACGTCACCCCAACTGTTCCATTTTCCTTAACGCTATACAGTCCCAATATTTTTGACGCTATACAGGCCCAATATTTCCCTATGTTAAATTCCCCTTGATGCCAAACGTGCCCTCTACCTTTTTGACTGGAATTTCTATTGACGCTATAGTGCCCCACATTAATACTCTTGTAATTATTAATATCTGATAGGTTACTGTCTTGTCACTTTGTTGCATTGCATATGTTGGTTTTAGTGTATAATGTCTTAAGGGATTTGGATTTGGATACTACTTATTACCAATGCATTGCCTATGTTGCAGTTTGACCAGAGGTTTTAACAGCTTTCCTGTGTCAGACGTGCAAACGGCAGGGAATTCCATTGCAGCAGATGCTAGATCTGAGTCTGAGCACTGGCGAATCCAGACCCTATGAGACCTGGATTTTCGGGTCCTTCACCCGCCGGAGTGTTCCCGCTGAGGTTCCCTCAAGGCCCGACAACAATGATATTTAATGTATTGGTACTTGGAAAATCAGGAATTGGGTTGTTATATTTGGAAATGGTTTCGTTGGATGCAATAGAGATTTACCTCTCATAATACTAATTACTATTTGCATTGTCTATTTTTCAGACTGTCCAGTGGGACGCAACTGCTTTCATGTGTCAGAGGTACAGAGGGCAAGGAGTTCCATTCCAGCTGATGCTAGTTCTGAGTCCACGCACTGGCGAATCCAGGCCCTTTGCACCCCGGAGTCTGGCGTCCTCCACCCGCCGGAGTGTTCCCCCTGCTCTTCTCACAGGGTCCGACAACCACGATGTTTGGTTAACAGTGATTAGTACTTTTGTACTCTCTGCTTGGATTGGATGATGGAAACAGAAGGAGATGGGATGATAATTTGACTGATTTTGTTCATATTTAAGAAAAAACAACAACTATTAAACAAGGTTATATTTTACCTTGCTTACCAATTTCTTTCAGGAAGTACAATATATTATTGTACGTCATATTGATGTTAGAGTTACAAGAAATTCTGGGTAGGTCGTTGGAGACCCCATAGATTTTTGCTTTGGTCCTAAATATTTCCCGTTGTGCTTGGTATTTGTTGCACAAGATAAATACATGATGTGAATACTCGGGAGTTGGACAATGAGGGCCATTCAATCCCATGGCCTTGTTTGGGAGATATTTTCCAGAACTGCTGGCTAATAATGTTTTCAAAATCTTGATTCTATTGATGGTTTTCTGTTTATGTTTGTTAGCTAGCATGGGTGCTTTTATGTTCCTGCATACTTTCTTTTGGATAGAATAGAGTATGCAACTTTTTTTTTTTTTTACTATTAACCCATTTCTTCTGCCATTTTCCTATGATTTTCTTACTGATAATGCAATAAATTTATTTAGTGCTGTAATGGAGTGTGATTTGGTTCAACACTTGGAGTTAAATGTGGGCTGCTAGATTCACTTTTTTGTTTCCTTCTATGTTAATGTGAGATGGTACTCACATAAATTTTATCTTCTTGTTATTGTTTTCCATGTTTTTAAGTACCAGGAAGCACGACTGATAGTGATGATGAGATTGCATTAACGTCGCTTGAGCACATCGTGCATGCCCGACGATGTAAAATCCGCAATATGGGACTAATTAACTGTACTAGAGGGACGGAAGAAGAGCCTCGTCCCCCAACGCATTTATGCACACAGAGCGTGCTACTTAATTGTGTCCAATTTCGGGACATTTTAAATCCCACGGGACAAGTGATGAGCGGGAATAGAAACACCAATATTCATCATTATAAGAAGATAACCGAGTTGGGGTCGAATTATAACGATGAACACTAATGATGGTAACAAAAATACAATGTTTATTTATGAATGATTCAACGGAAAAGATTATGTTCAATTCGTGCGCATACAAGATGAAAATGTTGGACAATTGTCATAATATGCACTAACCTGATAATGTAATGTAATGTAAAGGAAATGTGAATTGATACGTAAGAAAAGAACTTTAAATAGTACAGAGGTTTACGATTCAAAGCGATTTTACACAATGAAATCAAATGATTCATGTAGACGTCGACAATTTTCACACAAATAATAAATGATATGGTTCAATGAAATGTTATATGCTTTACTCAAATAGTAAAATGTTCCGTTTCACTCAAATAGTGAAATGTATGAAATATGATATACTTTACTCAAGTAGTAAAATGTTGCGTTTCATTCAAATAGGGTACGGTATGGGTTTTTCATTCAAATAATGAAATGCGAAATATCTTCTCAGCCCCAAAGATATGTCGGGAGGTTGAGGAACCACCACCAATGCTCCACCCTTCCTGGTCTGCCTAAAGATCCGTACAGTCTTTTGTTCTCAGCAAACCCGTTGGTCCAGAAGCCCTGGTTCTTCAGCAATAAACAACCTTAATCTTCTTTTGGCCAACGTTCTCTCCGACAGCAGCACACTGGGTATAACAGAACCCAAATTAGCCCACGGCTAAACGACACCTACAATCCGGTGCATATATGGAGATACGACATATCACTCCGTCACTCTCCCAGCACAACACTTGGCTACCAGTCAATCAACCATCAGTCAATCACTGGTCAGTCGACCCACCTGTCAATCAGCTGTCAAACATTCCACCAGTCAATCAACCAATCATTCAACCTTTCAATCAGCCAGTCAATCAACTGAAAATATATCCAAAATCCGTGTACTACAAATGACACAAGCATGTATAATAACACGTAATAACGTTATGGACTGTAAACTTGAGTTAAATCTTTTACACTGATTATATTATCGGAACAACTATACAGAGCGATAAGCAGGTTCAGAAGTGAACCCGTGTCCGATAAGACTCTTATAGTATTAAACGTCCCTGAATAAATGCAACGTTATTGCAAATATAAATCGTTCTGTTAAATCACATAGAAGTAAATTAGGAAATAGACTATAACATTGCAGCATACGAAACAAGTCGGAATTACTAAAAATGCAAAATAAACGTGGTAGTACAATAATTATATCCTGTAATACAAATAGGAAACTAATATATAATTCACGTACCTCTACAGCTGGAGATCGCGAGTCGTTAAAGTAGACTGCTCACTGACAAGACTTCTCGAATTGTACCATTTTGCTTTACGGTGAGGTTATTTATACACCGACTATGTAGCCCTACATCGTCTGTGCGCTTGAGGAATATCGGTTTTCCTATTGTAAGCACTTCGCTCGTGTAGCATAGGATGAACCGAACTCATTGTTTCGAAATAATATGTGACATACATAAATCACCGTCGGATAACACTGTACACAAAAAACGAAACCCGATTACACGTGCTTAATATAATTATAACGATAGATTTATACACTTCCGTGACAATCATTATATAGTCTGCATCTACCGCATCACTTTTTGGGGATTGCACCCCACTTATAGCGCCACCCCGGTACCGTGCTGACACGCTCATCGAAGTAGTAGGTTGAAAGTGTGCATGGCACACTAATTGATTTAATGTCCGGGTCTGGCAGGGAGGAAGGGATATAGATAGGAACGGAGCCGTTTGTAACATCCAGGGCTATTTTGTATCCCAGTTTTAGAAAAATAAGAAGTGTCTCTTGCAGAATTTTGAATGATTGACTCTGTGCAATTTGATATAAGGAAAAGACATTTTTTATTTTTTTTGTGAAGCGGGCAATAAGTCCTACATTATTTTAGTTGGGGTTTTATTTATGATATACAGACGTTTGATAGTTTGGGGTTCTATATAAATAGGTTAAGTTTGTTTTCCGCCTTGTGCAGTGGCCTGATTTGGGTGTCAGTCACCTTACAGAATTAAATTGGGGACTTACATCCTATTAGGCACGACTGATGATGATGATGTTGCATTAACTTCGCTTGCGAACATCGTGCATACGTGACGATTTAAATTCCGCAATAGGTAGAGCAAACAGACCATTTTATAGAGCAGTCTATTTTTGAAAATAATGCTTCCTACGAAAAATGGGGGGGGGGGTGATTCCGACAAATATTTTTTAGCATCAACTTAGACAAAGTGGAGGGTGAAGAGACCAGATTTCAGGAGCTTTATTTCGCGAAACTTAACAGAAGGGGGGAGGGGAGCTGATTCCGACAAATATTTTTAGCATCAACTTAGACAAAGTGGAGGGTGAAGAGACCAAATTTTTACTAGCTTCATTTCGCGAAAATTAACAGAAGATGCGAAACAACTATTTAAACAGGTTACAAAGGCTACCTTTCGTCGTCTTCCCACGTTGGAGCAAACCGCCAAAGCAACTGAGCAAACCGTTAAAGCAAATGAAAAAATAGCAGAAAGAACTAAAAAAACCCAAAATAAATTCTTAGAGAACTTCCAGGTGAAATAGCTGGCGCTACTTATAAACCACAAACACAAAAAATACTTGAGGGTATTGACCAGCTTCGTTCTGAAGTGGCCCATATAAAGGATCTGAAGTTAGAACACCAAGGATACCAAGTGGTAGAAATGTGGGAACACGAGTACAATCACCGTTTGAAAACCGATCCCGAGTTTAAACACATCGTTGAAAGTTACAAGTTGGTGGACCCTCTGAACCCACGGGACAGTTTGTACGGAGGAAGGACGAATGACACCTGTTTGCTGTACCACGCCGACGAGGAGAAAGGAGAAGAAATCAAATACTTGGACATGTGTTCGTTGTATCCTTACGTGTGCAAATATCATCACTTTCCAGCAGGGCACCCGCAATTGGTGACAGAACACATCGAATTGGACAACATTTGACAATACGAAGGATTGATCAAGTGCAAAGTATTGCCTCCCATGGACTTGTACCATCCCGTTTTACCTCACCATCTCCAAGAAAAACTGATGTTCCCCTTATGCCGTACTTGTGCCGAAACGTGCAACCAAGACCAACCTTTTCAGCACACCCAGGAAGAACGCGCCTTGACGTAAACGTGGGTCAGCGTGGAATTGTTTAAAACTCTGGACCTGGGATTCCAATTGTTAGAAGTGTACGAAATTTACCACTTACCCAAGACAGAACAGTACCACAAGGGTGACAAGACTCAGAAAGGCATTTTCGCTAACTACGTGGATGCCTTTTTGAAACTGAAACAAAAAAAGCCAGCGGATATCCTTCCTGGTGCCAGACTCCCGAAGACCATAAGAAATTCAAAAAGAAATACTTGGAGCAGGAAGTCATCACTTTAGATCGCCTGGAGAAATACGAAGGACGGCGATCGCTTGATAAAGTTTTGTTGAATTGTTTGTGGGAACAAATGGCACACCGGTCGTGTTTACCCAAGACAGAGTATTTGAGAGAACCTTACATCTACTTCCAGATGATTCACGACAAAACCAAACATATCAAACACGTGGACGTATTTCGTGAGGACTTGATCTTAGTAAATTACGAAGAATAACTGGGCTTTGTATAAGCCGACGAATTTGGAAATGTCATCATTGCGGCTTACGTGACAGCCCATGCTCGTTTAAAATTGTACGAAGCTTTAGAACTTTTAGGAGATTCTGTGTTGTATTTTGACACGGACAGTTGCATCTACATCGATCGTCTGGGTCAACTTCACCCTGTCATCGGAGGAGACCTTTAGGAGGATGGACGGACGAGCACCCTGACGACAAGATTCTAAGTTTTGCTAGTGGCGGTCCTAAAACTTACGGTTACGAATACCGGGACCAACAAGGAGAAGTGCACACCAACAAGAAGGATGTCATCGACACAGCAAGAATTGAGTGAGAGACCCAATGTGAACTCCAAGTTCAAACAATACAATTTTCCTGTCTTCTTGCCTGACTATTGTAATTGTGCCAGGGGATTGGAAACGTTTTAAAAATGGCCTACAGATAGGGAAGGATTACCTACTTCGAATGTTTTAGCTAGAACAGGATTTGTCTACTTGGGACCTGAGACTGTATTGGGATACGAAGTATAGTGTTTCAGTTGCGGTCTGAGGTTGCGTATTAATCGATGTATCTATAAAGATTCAGCTATTCTGGAACATACTCGATGGTCTCCGCACTGT
This sequence comes from Megalonaias nervosa, assembly GCA_016617855.1. NCBI lineage: Eukaryota > Metazoa > Mollusca > Bivalvia > Unionida > Unionidae > Megalonaias > Megalonaias nervosa. The sequence continues at coordinate 14,996 of JAECUM010032741.1, read as the reverse complement.
CTTTACCTTTCTATGGCCTTTCCACCCATTACACTACGGCACAGGTATGACGGTACCTTAGAGAAGGTATAACCGCTCTCCAGGAAGAAAAAAAGGAAGACTTCCACAACTAAGGATAAAAAGGAATGATGTACAAGCTCAAGACTTCATTACAACTAGTATAAAAAGGGACAACGTCCAAGACCGATGGTTCATTGTGACTACCATTGCCAAGCGAGAAAGATAAACAGCAAGTATCAAGCGAGAGAAAACTCCAGTGCGATGCTGTGCCTTGCGATTGCAGGGATGCCGTACACTGTGACCTCAGCGATTCAGTACCATATCATGGGAACTTTCCTATGACTACTACTACCATACCTACCATGGAAAGTGATGCTGTGCGTGTCAAACCTGATGGATGCGAAAGTGATGCTACTCGTTATCGTACACCTTTTCACTTTACTGGTTTTCATTGTCTATGTCATCCTCTAAGCGAAACCGTGCGTCTACCACCCTACGGATGTCATCCAACCCTGAGCAAATTCCTGCGGATTTCACCGTACCCTCATCGAAATGAACCTGTGAAAGAAGAATATTCGTTCCCTGTGTGTTTGCCTGAATACTGCAACTTTGAAAGTCGTTTCCAAACCTTCCAAGGAAAATGGCCTAAATATCTGGGAGGATCTACCCCAGAAGAATTAGCCAGAAACGGATTTATCTACTTGGGCGAAGGGGATAAAGTCAAGTGCTTCAGTTGCGCTCTGTCACTTCACCAGTGGAACAGAAAGGTTCCGCTTACCTGGAATATGCTCGATGGTCTTTGCACTGTCACTACCTACCTTTAGTGGGACCCTAGAAATCTCCGGATGGAAACTTTACAAGAGAACATTGGTGGTTTGCCTGTGGAGTTGAGAGAACGCATTTACCGAGTGTTTGTCAAAAATACAAGTGAATCGCAATCTCAAAATCATTTCTCCATATTTAAACTATGCTCTTTTCCAAAGTAAACGAAGACTGATTATGGGAGGACACTACTTCAGTCACCAATATAAACGAGTCTATTGGCCACGATCCAGTGATTCCTGATTCTTGAATGGATACTTTACAAGAAAACATTCGTGATTTGTCTGTCCGAGAGTTTTTAAAAATACAAGTTCAACACAAGAACAATTGCATCTGTTACGACACCGATGTTTAAACCACTGGTACCTGAATGCTATAAGAGGCCTGATTCTGATGAAAGTGCTCCAGTGGTCAGACATTGATCAACTAGCCGTGGGCGAGAAAGATTGGTTTGTTACTGATTATATTTATGACAAGGTAAACTTACTGCAATGAATTCCAGAAGAAGAGTTAGAGGGTTAGCAATATCTTTTACAGAATGTAAATTTAGTTCAAGAGGAAACTTGTCAACGGTGTGTGATGTGCAAGTTAGTGACTAAGCAGTTTAGATTCGCCACTGGAGTAAGATCATCTCTGTTCAGAAAGTACACTTATTGCCTCCGACAAAAAGAGGTATAAAAAACTGGCTACCACGCCACGACCTTTATCAGTTGTGATAAAACAGATTCCGTGGAAGTAAATTAATGACAGTATTCAGACTGTAGAGGATTACCAACACTTATTACGAGAACTGTGCCCATTGAATTGGGGTCGACGTGTGGTGTATGTCTTAGTGACTTGCTTTCTGGGATTTTGTTTACCAGTCGATTCCTTGTGGGCTCGGTGCGATCTCTACATTCCAGAAGGACTCCTGTGTGACTGTGCCAAGTGTACAGCCTCTAAGAACATGACAAACTGTCCCTAGGACACCAAAAATGTTGTATAGTGACTTGCGTGTGTGTGTGTGTTTGTATTTTATCAATGTATTTTTGTCTTTCGTGGTGCCTTTTAAAAATGTTTTTTTGCAATAAACGTGTCCTGAAAAAAGTATAAAAACTCTTGTCAAAAATGTTGTACAGTGACTTGTTTATATTTCACTCTGGTCTTTCTGATGTGTATTTTATCGTTTTCCTTAATCCTTTGGCTTTGATGTATTTTTGTCTTTCGTGTTGTTCCATTTAATAAATTAACAATCCTGAAAAAAGTATAAAAACTCTTGTCTTGTCTGTCTTCGTGTCAAAAGTGACATTCCATGCATAATGGCTACATCTGCTGTTTCTGCTCCCTCTTCCTCCACTTTCAAAGTCATCGACGAAAACTTAGATCGTGCCAGTTGGGAGGCCTTGTATCTTCGCCATCCCTTTAACATGTTAATGGCTGGACCCATTGGTTCAGGCAAAACCGAATTTGTCAAACGTTTGATCGAACATAAACATCATTTAAATCAATCGTCCACCTCAACGGGTCGTGTGGTGTTACAAAGAGTGGCAATCGGGGTACAGCCTCCTGCGAGAAAGTCAAGGCGATTCCATCGTGTTTGTGGAAGTCATTCCTGTTGAAGACGACGGAATCGTGTCTGACCCAGGTCAAACCCATCTGGTCATCTTCGACGAAGTGTTAGGAGAAGACGAAGAAGAAATTAAACTGGTTTACGAGCAAAGGGCATCATCGTAATGCCATTGTTATTTACATTACCCAAAATTTGTTTCAACAACGTAAAGCCCATCGCACCATCAGTCTCCCTGCTCAGTACGTGGTCTTGTTTAAAAGCCCTAGAGATAAATCGCAGGTGCAAGTCTTAGCCAAACAGTTAGGAACGCCTTGGCTGACCCATGCGTGCGATGATACCACTCAAACCCCACACGTCTATTTACTCGTGGATTTAAAACCAACCACCCCCGATTATTTGCGATTTCGTACCCATCTATTTCACCACTGGTGCCAAGACGGAGGGTCTGTCGTGTACACGTCCCCGTCGACTTAACAACAACAACTACAAAAATCTATAAAACCTCGGACACATTTGGTCCGTCTCACACCTCGTCAACATGACGTCCCTTCAGTCTTATCTTCCAGTCAAATTGATTCGTGCCTTGTACGGCATCAGTCGAGAAAAAAGTATACAAATACGTGCTCGTGTCTTAGAAGCCAGTCTCAGAAAAATCATCCGATGGTTTACGGTGACAGCACGTCAATTATTGCAAGGCATTATTCACGTTCCACATCAAACCAAACGCTTTTTTAGCAGAAACAAAGTAGCCTTGACGCAAATGGCAGATCCCCGCATCGACACTCAAACCAAAAGCAAATCATTTTGAAACCTGGAGGTAGCGGTCCTCTAGGAGGTGTCATCATTCGCTCCCTCTTAAAATGGGATCCTAACCCCCCCAAAATCCTCCCCAAGACAAAAAGCCACTCCCCGACCCAAAGGTACCCAGAAGAAGAAGAAATAGAGCAGTGGTGTCAAGACCAGGTTACAGCCACAGAAAAAGAAAAGTCCACAGAAAAAGAAAAACTCCCAGAAAACAGCTTCTACCAGTAACAATGGCACTTCGGCCAGGGTGCAACCTTACATCCCCAAACCACGACCTGCAGCGACGGTGACCGCGTCTACAGTAGCCTCAGATTCTTCCACTTCTCCGTTGCTGGTGATGCCAGCCAAGCCGAATTTGACACTTGTTCTTCCTAATTTGATGAAACAATGGAAATCAGTGTCTCCAAGAACTTCTCTTTCAGCGGCGACACCCTCCTCCTCTTTAGCTGCAGTGGCAGCTGCTCACAAAGTGCCCGCACCCAAACTCAAAATCGATGAGAGATCGGGTATGTTACAGAGTTTACTAGGTTTATTCAAGCAAGAACTGTCCCGATTTAGTCCGTTGCGAACCCCTCCACGACGCGTGATGCCTGTCATCAAGTTGAAACGACGTAAAGACAATCAGTGGCGACGCATTCCAGTATAAAAAGACCTGGGCAAACGATGGGTATCAGTGTTTTTATGATCCTGAACGCCAAAAGATGTCCACTCAAAGAAGTGCACACCACCAACATCGTCTTTCTCTGGTGCATAAAGGAAAAGAAAAAAGAAAAGGACAGTCTCGTCATCCGAAAAAAATCATAGCCAAGCATGGACGTATACCCCTGAAAAGAACCATTCGTCCAAAGAAAAAAAGGAGTAATCAAAGAGGAGGATTTGTTATGCCTGTTTTGTTACCACCGCTTCTCAGAAGCATTTCTGATCTATTATCACCAGTCCAAAAATAAGATAAAACGACGCATGTCAAGCGATGGACTTCAGTGTATTTTTGCTCCTGAACTAAAAAGATGTCCCCTAAAAGAAGTGCACACCACTCTCTTGGCAAAAAAGGAAAGAAAATGAAAGGACCGCCTCCTCGTTTAGTCAAACATCGGGACATGTTGTTTGTCCTGTCCAAAGCCCCTCCACAAATGCAAAAATAACTCATTCAAACAGCCTCCAAAGATGTTACCGATACCGTGATTGAATGTTGTCTGAATGTCTTGAAAGGAACGATACCTTTGTCTAAACACCAGAAAGAATGTTTAGCCAAGCATCGACACGTTCTTTACCAAATGCTCCAAAAGAAAATCCCCATTCGTCAAAAGGAAAAGATGTTGGTGCAACGTGGAGGATTTTTACCCCTGATAAGTCCCATTCTCAAAGGAATAACGGGATCCATGCTCGGAGGAGTCATGGGAAGAGTTTTACCCATGGGTTCAAGATAAAAGGACCAAGAAATTAAAAGGGCTGTCTGGAATCAAAAGACCTCAGACGTGACCATTGAAATCAAATGGAAGGACGAAAACGTTTGAGTGCCTTAGAAACGATGGATGGAATACCATCGTTGGCAAGAAAAACGGACCCCGCATTTACCTCCCAATCCTCATTTGACCGAAATGTCTCAGGTACAATACGAATTACAATCGTTGATGGATAGTAGCGATTTGTTAGAAACGGAAAAATCGCAAAGGTACGGTCAACTGTTGCAACGACTTCAAATCTTTCACCAGAAAGCTTTAGACGAAACAGCTCCACTGACTCTAAAATATTTTAAGGTCCTGATGAAAAGTCCATCACCACCACCACCACCCACAGCGATCAAGACAGTGTCAGCCCCACGGATGCGTGAGGAAGAAGAGGCACCAGAAGTCTTTCAAACACCGTCAGCAGCTCCCATCCCTAGTAAGATTGCAGCGTCCTTGTTGACCCCTTCCCCCAAACCCTAACGAGAAGAACTTAAAGCTTGGGATAAAAAAAAATGATATCCACTCCTCCTTCGACAGGAGTCAAAACGAAAGAAGGGAAACCAGAACTGAAAAAAGCAAAGAAGACCAAAACCATCCCATTACCACCACCATCACCACCGCCACCACCACCACTACCCTCGACTTCTTCTCCCGTGGCACATCGGACACGTAAAGCCGTTTCCAAACCACCATCTCGTCCCATCCAGAGTAGCATCAGTGAAGAGTGGGTAACCTATTAAAAACCAATTTCTGATGGAGAATTTGTTAGCCAGCATTTATTATGATCCATCCCATCCTGCAGGTTACGGAGGTGCCAAAACCCGACTGAGAAGTGTCCGTTTCCCTCAAGTGCAACGATGGTTACAAGAACAAGCCACGTACACCTTACACAAACCCATTCGACGAAAATATTGCAGAAGTCGCACTCGAGTGGAGGGCATCGATCATCAATGGCAGTCGATTTAGCCGATGTCTCTCATCTGGCCACCTACAATCGTGGCTACAAATATTTGTTTTGTGTCATCGACGTCTTTTCCAAATTTGCCTGGGTCGTGCCATTGACTTCAAATCGAGCACTGAGTTAGTGCAAGCCCTCAAACTGGTGTTGAAACAAAGTAGCCTTCACACTCTTCGATGGCAAACCGACAAAGGCACCGAATTTCTGAACCAAGCTTTCAAAAAAGAATTGAAAAAACGAGACATTCATTTCTTCACCACCGAAAATCCAGAAACCAAAGCCAACATCGTGGAACGTTTTCATCGCACCTTGAAAGAACGCAAGTGGAAATATTTTACGCATCAACACACTCTCAAGTACATCAACGTCTTACCGCACCTGGTCCAAGCGTACAACCAGTCTTACCATCGGATCATCGGATGTGCCTCCCAAGATGTGACTCCCAACAATGAAGTGACCGTCTTTGAGTGCCTGTTTGGTACGTCCCCCACTGTAGCTGTCACCAAGAAAGGTGAAGTGTTGAAGACGGTACGCATTGGCAAAACCAAACACACTTTCGACAAAGGTTACTTACCCAACTGGACTACCGAATTGTTTCGTGTCACTAGAGGAGAACGTGGCCGTCATCCTGCCGTCTATAAATTGGAAGACATGAACGGGTTACTTTTGAAAGGAACGTTTTACTTGCCCGAGTTAAAGCATTCTCGATCGAAGAACCCGTAAAGTGAGAAAAAGACGTGTGAAAGAAGTCAAGATACGTTGGAAAGGGTATCCTCCCAGTTTAGATTCCCGGATCGACGCTTCGCAAGTCATCTACTATAAAAAGAAGTGACCATCATGCCCTTCAATACAGACTCAACCGCTACCACCGCAGTGACCACTCCTTTACCCAGTTCTTCTCTGGAAGATCTACAAAAACAACCGTTGTGGGTGTCGTGTGGTGAAGGTGTGCCTAAAACGCAAATCGTCTTTTTCCGCCAAATCTTTGTGGTGTATTGTCTATTGCAACAAGGAGACAAATAATTGTGGATCATAACCCAAACCCTTTTCCTGAGCAGTTGCATCGGTTACCTTCTCCCCAATCCGTCCTTGATCTTCCAACGGTACCAACGGTAGCCTTGTGCCCTGCGTCAATCATTCTCTCAATAGTCACCACCCCAGCAACAACATCAGTCCTCTTTTAGACACTCTTCTGACCTCCAGCCAGCCCTCGGACAGCAGAACTCTGGAATTATGAACAACCAATTTTACTTAACATTACCCAGTGACAGTTCCAACGAGGTGTTTCCCAAAAACACATTATGCTGTTTCACGGCCAGATTACCTCAGGCCATCCAGTTGGATTACGAAGCCCATTGGGAAGTAACTTTGGTGAAAATCATTCACCCTACACATATTCTAAACATCACCTAGAATCAAACGAAGTTTTAGGTCGAAATTCGGAACATACAATAACAAGAAAACTTGAATACCAATGATCCTGGTTTTTACGAATCCAAAACACCATCACAAACCAATCCTCCCCTGAACATGTATGAGATGAAAATTCCTGCAGCCTATTATTTTAGAGGTCACGATTTGGTGGACACGATTGCCGCTATTTGCGACACTCAGTTTGGCAAAGCCTTGGACAAATCCAAACAAAGTGTCACGATCGAGTACCATAAAATGGTTCGTCGCCTATTCATGAAATTTACGGATGCCCAAACTTTGTCTATCACTTTTAATCCTAAATTGTTTGACATTTTGGGTGGAGAGATCACCTCATCTAATGGTCAGGTTTCCTCTGACATCAGCATCTCCAGAAACACCCGATTTTTAATGTTATTTAAAAAAACCGGTAGAATTGAACCAATGATTGAATTTGATCTTTGTGTACTCTGATGTGGTGGAGCACAACGTGATGTGACACACCTCCGTACCGTTACTGTGTGTCATTCCTTTCAAAGTGGATTCTGCCACGGCCGCTGATGAGGAATGTGGAAACACCTATCACGTTCACCGCGAAGTTGTACATCCTCACTATTTGCGCGTCAGTAAGTTGTATTTCGACAGTGTCAACTTTGCTATAAAAGGAGATCTGGGACAAAAAATTTCATTCTCCAAAGGGAAAGTCACGGTGAAACTCCATTTTCGAAAACGATTGTCTAACAACTTGTAAGTCATGTATCCTGTGTACCGAGGATTCCCTCGACAGCGAGGAAATGGTTTAGGAGATATGCTGAAATCGGCGTTTCGTTCAGTGGCCCCCGTTTTGAAACTGATGGTGATACGAGGATTGCACGCAATGAAAGATGTCGCTTTAACGACATCTCAAAGAATTTCTCCAAAATGTCAGCATGGGCAAACAAAATCCCAAAGAAACTTTCTTGAGAGCAGCCAAAAATGTCTTGCTTCAAACCGACAAAGACATTTTGATCGGACGAGAAACTCCTCTAAATGCCCTGGATGCTGCCCAGTCAGGCATTCCTGCTTCCCTGACGCCTCAGCAAGGACAAGGCAGAAAGAGACGACGACGAAGGCACCCTTCCAGAGGCCTTCACATCCCCAGAGCTAGAAAGACCAAGAAAAGAAGAACCGTCCGAGAATTAGATGTTTTTGATTATTAAACAACAGAGAGAGAAAAAAAATGATGCACCGAGTCTTGCGCATGTTCTAAGTCGGAACTGGATCTGTTTGCCATGCCACCCACCATGATGACGATGCAAGAACCTCAATGGGTAGAATTTCATCCCATCTCCTCTTTGAAGGATTCAGCTCCCATCGAGTTTGAAATCAAATGACAATCCGAAGATTATATCGGTCTGAATAGCAGTTACTTGAAACGGACAACTACAATTCGGGAGACAGTGCTAGAGTAGCTCTCGTCAACAATTTCATGCATTCCTTGTTCAGCGAAGTGAATTTGTACTTGAATAACAAACTAGTCAGCAGCAGCATGGATACTCATCCTTACCGAGCGTAGCTGGAAAATCTCTTGACGTACGGAAAAGAAGCCAAGAACACTCATCTGGATGCTGGCGTCGTATGGATACCTGATATAGCGGGCATGAACAAGTTTAACGACACAGCCCTGACAGAAGTTAACAACTCTCACAATGTGGGCTTTAACGAACGTCGAAAGAAAATCCACCAAGGACGTATTTTAGAACTGATGGATCGTTTGCATTTTGGATATGTGGTTGCAAGAAAAGTGCTGAACGGTGTGGATGTCCGCCTGAGACTGAATCGCAGCAGTGCTGCTTTCCATTTGATGCCTAATGCTACTGATTACAAAACCAAAATCGAAGAAGCCCGACTCTACGTACGACGCGTATGTAACAAGATAACCGGGTTGGATTTCGGATTTATAACAGAACACTTTTGATGGTGATACAAATACAATGTTTACTGATGAATGACTTAAATGAGAAAAAAATTATCATTAATACGTGCGTGTATAAGATCCAAATATTGGACAAAATTAACACAATCCGCACGAACCTAATAATGCAAGGTAAATGCGAATACAAATAAATGACCTTACACAGTAAAAGGACAAAGGTTAATGATTCACAGTGATTTCACACGACGAAAGGAATGATGTGTTTTATTCAAATAGTAAAAATGATGTACTTTACTCATATAGTAAAATGTATTCACTCAAATAGTGAAGAATGAGGTACTTTACTCAAATAGTAAAATGATGAAAACAAAGGGAGAGATATACAAAATAACTTTAGGTCCCAAAACACTGGGTATAACAAACCACAAAATTAGCTCACAGCTAAAAGGTTGCATGTATGTAGTAACACAAAACACTCCATTACTAGTACACGTGGCTATCTGTCACACTGGTCAATCAAGCAGTCAGCATTTCAGGTAGTTACCGACCACCATTCAATTCCTTGGTCAATCAAGCAATCAGCGCCCACCAATCGGTCAGCAACGCCCGATCACCTGCTACTCGACCAGCAACACTTTCACTCAGCTCTACGGCTGCTATGGTTCAGCTTTACAGCTGCTATGGTCAACTTCTATGGTTACCTCTACAGCTGGTACCTCGTCGACTCCGATCAGCAGAAAATACGTCTAACACCGTGTACTATGCATGTCACGGGCATATTCGATAACACGTAATGACGTTATATACGGTAAGCTATACTAATTACATTATCGGCACAACATTACAAAGCAATGAACAAGTTCAGATGTGAACCTATCCATGTCCGATACGAATCCTACGGTACTAAACGTTTCTTAAAAATGCAACTTTCTGTTGCCAATATAAATCTCTTGATAAGTGACAAACAAGAATAGAAATATTTGCATTATTCTACGTAAGCCGAAGCTACATAGAAAATATACAGAAGTAAACGTAGTAGTACAATAGTTATAACTTATAATATACATAAGAAATTAACAAATAACTCACATACCTCTACAGCTGAAGATGTACAGGTTCTTAAGTAGACTGCACACTGACAAGCCGTTCCGTAATGTAAAGATTTAGTCTTACGGTGAGGCATTTATACACAGACGATGCAACTCAACATCGTCTGTGAGCTGGAAGCATTCGGTTTTTCTCAGCGAAGGCACTTCGCATGTGCGGCATAGGATGAACCGAGCTCACTGTTTCGAAATATTGTACAATATACATAAATCACCCTCGGGTATCGTTGTACACAAAGAAACGAAACCCAAGTATATGTATTTAATAAATAAAGGGATTTATGCCATTCCGTGACAGCGTGGAAGTTTTATCTAAAGTGGGAAACGACATCAGTCACATTTTGAGCAGAACGAAGCGTAGAATTGAAAACTTTCACCATTGCCACTGGACTCCGATCCAAGATCGAAGATCATCTGTTCAAAGGACAGTTACCCAAACGTTTAATCACTGGCAGCGATAGCAATTCAGCCCTCAACGGAGCTGTCACTGCCAATCTTTTCAAGTTTAAGCATTACAACGTGTCCAAGATCGAAGTCAGTCGCGATGGGAAAACCTTGTGTACCAGACCTTTCGAACCTGACTTTAGTGACGAGAAGAAGAATTACTTGAGATCGTACTTGCCCCTGTACGTAGCCACCGGATAGCTAGGGACCAACACCAGTCACGGTATTCCGTACGAAGATTATGCAGGAGGTTACCTGTTGTGGGCTTTTGATTTCACTCCAGACCAAGGCAGCGACGAGGAACATTTCCACCTTATAAAATCCGGCCAAATTCGTGTGGAATTCCAGTTTGCTACAGCTCTAACCGAGACGGTGAACGTCATCTTATATGCCGAATTTGATAATACGACAGAAATCAACAGTTTGAGAGAAGTCATTCTAGATTATTAGATGCTATGGAAGACTCTTATTCCTCTTTGAATGGTGGAGAATCTTTGGAAATGGAATGGGAGGATAACGTGGAAACAGAACCCAAAGACAAAGGACATGGTGGTCATGTCCAGATGGCCAGAACAAGAACAACATTTAGTGTCCTATTTTGCTAAACACCTGGCAGATAAAATTACGGAATTGACTAAGAAAGATTGCTATGGATGTCAAAACGATCATCCCAGTTAAATTCAACACGATAAATGTCTGATAATGAGTCAAGAAGAAAAATTGGGCGAGTATCTGGAGGACGCTTGGGGTCTCATGTTAGAAGAAGCAGTGTTGGATCAGTGGTATAAAGACCTGCGTGATCATTCCTGTTCTCCATTGACTGCTCTGGAGATCTATCGCATCGAAGCTCTCTTGACCCAAAGTACGGAGATGAAGCGAAGAAACGGTTACTTGTCAGAGATTTGCAAGCAAAAAGTCAGGGTTGAATTGATGACTTACCATTACCTGTGAAAAAAAAAACAAGTAAAAAAAACACAAACAATAAAACAAAAAATGGATACTTGGGAACTTTATTACCTTTTGAACAACAGTTCGTACACTGCTTTTTTGAATCCTGTCGAGTGCGTTAAAGATGAACTACCTCATTGCAAACCTAAAGACCATCAAGCTTATGTCATCAACACGGACGACAGTCATCTCCCAGGAACCCACTGGGTAGCCGTCTACTTTCCCCACGATGGTTGTGTGGAGTATTTTGATTCGTATGGATTACCACCTTTGGAAGACGATATCATTGATTTTATGAGAAGAAATGCCCAGACGACACGATTCAATAATGTGAAATTACAAGGCACAGATTCCATGGTGTGTGGACAATATTGTGTGTATTTTCTTCATCAACGCAGTCTTGGATATCCCTTAGAACATTTAGTGACTTATTTTGATCGTGCCTGTTCTAGAAACGATGAGAAAGTAGATCGATGGTTTTGTGACCGTTATGGCTATCTCTTATCTTTAGCTAGGAAACGTAGTGTACATCAATGGCCTCATGATTTCCATTCGTGGAAATCTAACTTCACAACGTTGTCAAGCTTGTCAAAAATAGTTTGTTTGAAAAATTGTTATATTGTTGGTGGTTAGTTGTTTGTGAGTTAAATAAAAAATGTTGTGTTTTGAAAAAATGTGTCTGTCGTTTGTTTTCAAAAAACACTGTGAACATATGCTCTTTGACTTCTCTCTATCCCTCACCATGAAATCAGCTATCATAGCGTTCCGACACTAAAAATCAGTAGGGATGTTTTCTATCGCGTCAGTTTTTGAGCCATATAAAGCGGGGCGGTCTGCAGTCTGACTATCCATGGTTGACTCGTTCACCTATGAAGATGCCTTCAAGACTAGCCGAGCTGAATGAAGCCTACGTGAATTTACATCGTGTCAGGCAAAACCTGATACCCAAGCCTGATGAGATAGAGAATGTCCGGATGTTGAAGGTGGCCCAAGACCTGATAGAAGAGGACTTCAGAGATAAAATCAAGAAAGAGCAAGAAGAGTGGACGGAGAAGTATAGACTTCAGAAGCAGAGAAGCAACAACATCAGCAGCAGCAACAGCAGGAGTCAGACAGAGGCTTTGTAGACTGCCGAGTGGCAAGAAAGAGTTCTCATTCTCTTTCCGAAGAAATAGACCCTATCCTGTGGGAAAGCCTGCAGCCAGACGAGGACACAATCTTAGACGATAAAAGATTGCCATAATCCCCGTTAACTAAACATCCCTTTTCAGGGCTAATCAACCCTCTAGAAAAGAGGTACTAGTCAAATTTCCAAACTATTTGTCTGTCTTTGTGTTTGTGTGTACGTTAAAAAAAAATAGAAGTGTGTCTATAAGCAGTTCGTTTCTCTGGCTTGTCAGATAGTGTATGTTTGTCTGTAGGTGAGAAATAGTCAACGTCAGTGTTTCTTTTAGGTCCGCGCGTTCCATTATTTTTTATTATGATATGGGTATTGTGAGTTTTGTTGTAAGGGGTGTTTTCCTTCACGTCCGCGGTTAGGACATATAAAACGAAGCGTTCGTCAGTCTGACTACCCCAGTGTTCACTCGTTAACATGAGCAGAATGGCGAGACCTATTGAGCTCCAGATGCCCCTGGAGTATGGAGGAGGAGGAGAGAAAAAAAGAAAGAAGAAGAGGAAAAGAAGAAAGATATCATTCTGCCTCACCTCATACTTAGGCCTCTGTGTGAGGTCAAGCCTGAGGTGAGGACACCTCCACAGCCAGTACCAGCACCACAACCAGTACCAGCACCAGAGGCACTACCACCAGTACCAAGACCTGTGGTCCCCCAGACAGTAAACTGGGAGGAGGAGATAAGGAGACCTCATCATCCACGGGTGTGGAATAGTAGAAGAAGACAGAGGGAAATCTTCCCCATCCCGCCAAGTGAAGACTGAGATGATGAGGCCAGTCAACTAGCCTCTGCGCTCCCAACCATGCGCATAAATTGGGAGCAGGACTGGAACCGGCGATGTGTCTGTGGTGCCAGGCCTGGAAGATGCACACATGAAGCAGGTGCATTTGGAGCTCAGAACAAACAGCCCTTCTCAGGGCTACCCAGATCTCTAGAAAAGAGACTGATAAAGTTGAAGAAAAAATATAATTCTGTCTGTATAATTCTGTCTATGTGTGTATTTGCAATTGTATGCGTTCGCGTACGTTTGTTTGTGTGTTTGTGTGTGTGTATTTGTGTTTGTATGCGTGAGCGTACGTTTGTGTGTATGTATATTTGTGTTTGTTTTTTCCCTTAACAAACGGTTGTCACTAAAGTAAATAATATTTGTATGTACAAAACTTCCTTCTCCACTATGTATTGATAGAAAGTATAGTGGCTTTGTATTAAAATGTATGTTAGGTTAGCATTCTCATCACTGTGGATTGTTTAGTATGTGATATGGGTAGTTGGTAAGAGGTAATGTTTTCCCTTCACGTCCGTGCTTGAGACATAAAACGTGTAGTGTTCGTCATTCGCGCCATTCAACATTGAATACAAAATGGCAACCAACCATTTGGATACAATGAAGTTGCAGGAAGTCGTGGACAATTTTGCAGATGATAGAAGAGATGCTAGTCAAACTGGATGGGGATTACTATTATAGTCCCCATCGAGTTAAAATGGAAATCAACAATTTGAGATAGTCTAAGGAAATATTAAGGGAGCTACTTAAGCAAGAAAAAGAGGGAAAGGAAGACCAGGAAGAAAAAGATAGGATGAGAAGATGGAACGAGAAAATTGAAAAAAATGAAGAAAATGAGAAAATAAAAAAGAGGAGATAGAGGAGAAGAAGGAAAAGGAGAAGGAGGAAAAGGATAGAAAGTAAAAGAAGAAGACAACGGTAATGACAAAACTGAGACGATGGTGGAAAAGTGGAAGGGAGGAGAGAATATAGAAGAAACAGAAGAAGAAACTGAAAGGCCCTTTTCAGGGCCACTTCATTGCCTCGAAAAGATATACTCTCTTTGCCATATTTGTGTGTATTTGTTTTGTGTTTGTGTTTGTGTTCTGTTTGTGTCTTTGTTTCTTTGTCTATATCTGTGTCTATCAAGTCCCGCCCCGCCAAGCGTTATATCCAGTTATGTCCGGCCCCGCCAAGCATTGTTTTAATCGTATAGTTTCACCGCTGAACTAGCTTAACTTACCCGCCACCCGCCAAGCGTTATTATTCGTATAGTTTCTGAACTAGCTGAACTTACCCGCCACCCGCCAAGCGTTATTATTCGTATAGTTTCACCGCTGAACTGGCTGAACTTACATGCCACCCGCCAAGCGGTATTATTCGTATACGTGTAGTTTCTGAACTAGCTGAACTTACCCACCACCCGCTACCCGCTTTTTTCCCGCTGTCACTGTTTGCTGTTTGGCCCGATTGAGGTCAGCCACTTACAACATTGTTGCCAATGTCCAGTACCGTGACGTCACCCCACCTGTTCCATTCCTATTGTCCCTTTACAACCCCAATATTTTTGTCCCTATACAACCTCAATATTCCCGATGTTAAATTCCCCTTGTCCCTAATCACACCTACGACCGTTTTGACTGGGATTTCCATT
>JAECUM010032736.1:0-27827 GCA_016617855.1 Megalonaias nervosa | reverse complement strand
ATTGTCATTTTCCATGCGATCAAGTTCAGTTTTGAGTCTGTCTTGAAGTGCAACAGGTACTCGCCGCGGAGGGTGCACTACAGGTATAGCCTTGGGGTAGATGTGTATGGTACATTCCCCTGGGAAAAGACCTATGCCGTTGAAGACTTCGGCATATTCCTTGAGAACAACCGCCTTAGTGAGGGGCTTACTCTTGTTACATTGTAAATTTGACATCTGTGCCTGAACAGATTATGTAAATTTAACTAAGCCTAACTCCATACAAGACTGTAAACCAAGTATAGGTGGTGCTTTCGTTTTAACAATATAGAACTCGAGTTCATGTGTACGTTCAGTGCGTTTACATGTGAGATTGACTGTACCAATTGTACTCAATAATTTGTCGTCGTATGCAGATAATGTGTTTAATGTAGATTGAAGGGGGTGCTTAATGCCTAGCTGTTTGAATATATGCGAGGGTATGATGTTAACTTGAGAGCCAGTATCCAATTTAAAATCAATAGAAGCTAAATTAGGTCCTACCTCTATCGCCGCATACGCCTGGCCATTGGCAACTATATCCCTTTTTACACTGTCAATATATAAATCCTGGTTTTGATATTCATTGTTAATCACACTGACCATTTTTGATCTACTGACTTTCTCAAAGTGATTGAGCTTATGACACTTATTGCAAGTCTTTCCTTTTGCAGGGCACTTGTCCTGGCCTGAATGTGATTTGTATCCGCAGTGTCCACAGGTCGCATTGACGCTCCGTCTGGAAGACGTGGTCCATTTCTTCTTCGGCTGTTGTAGTTTTGTCTTAGCCTGTCGTTGAATTGTCGCATGCACTTCTGGTCTGGCTGATGCAGACATGGTCTGGAGCTGTTCCTTGGCATATTCATGGCTATGACTGATGTTAATAGCCCTTTCCAAGGTCAACTTTTCACCTTCGCTGATAAGTTTTTCTCGTATCCTTAATGACTATACCCTGAAAACAATTCTATCACTAATCATGACGTCTTCGTCTTTGAAGAGACAGTCCTTGGCTAAGAGTTTCAGTGAAGTCACATATTGGTCTATTTTCCTGGAGCCTTGAATTTGATTGTTAAACTTGAATCTGGCATAGACCGGATTTAATTTTGGTTGCACGTGATGTTTGAATTTTGTAATGAGTGTTAATGGGTCCTTTTTTTCTTCATCCGCCAGAGTCCATGTGTTGAAAATATCTCTACCTTTGTCGACTCCCCAAAGTAGAATAGAGTTGGCTTTGACCGCATCACTTCTTTTACTCATCGGTCCGTTAAATATTATTTCACAGTGTTGTTGGAATTTAGCCCATGATGTGGTAAGGTTGGAATTGTCCCAGTCCATGGTAGGGGTTGGCACGCAGGAAAGATCCATTTCGAAGCTATTAAGTTCGTATGCAGAAATTTCAACGTTTATAAGGTTCTAAATTCGTGCAAAATCTTCCGTGGATTGTAAAGTTATTGTTTCAAAATATCAATTTACGATCCATGTGCTATTCCAATTATGATCTCACTGCTGACACCATGTTGTTTTATTGTGTTAAAACATAAGATGAGACGCCGTGTTCTAACTATCAATAACTTTAATATATACTAGTGACTACTGTGAGGTCTTAACACAGAGTGCTATCAAAGAGGCAGACGCCTGTAGATAGTACCAGTGGAACTATGACTCATGCACAGAGAGTTCTGATTGGTCAGTTACACATGTATAATATTACAATATATGTATTCAAATATGAATTGCTAAATAAGTGGTCTGGTTAAACAAACTCAGTTAGACTTCACATTTGAGTAGTTTGTGAACAGTACGTACCCATTCAGCTGTATGTTTTGTCATATACATGGGTAGCGTTCCAAACAAAAATTTTGATCGTTAGGCCTATAGACTTTTACAGTGATGACCAGGTGCTAAAAACAGGGTCCAGAAAATAGTGAGTCGGGTCTAAGTGTCACAGTATAGGCCAACGGTAGTACGATTATTTTTCAACATGCACAAATTTCATTGTGACATCACAGAGCATGACATTCAATCTAGTTTGTTCTGGATCTCACCTTTACGTTGGTCTTGTCAACAAAAATAGTCCACGTACTGTACATGGGCTCGTATCATTGCCTACAATGTACCTATCAGTCATACATGTAATATAAAAAAAAGTTAAAGAAAATAAAATTTTAAAAAATCTACAAGCGGGGACACTTCTCTCCCTTCTCGCGCGACCTGTATAAGAATCAACACTGATATTTCAAGCAAATCTTCGATTAGCTTAATGAATCTGGTGCCGATTTTAAACTTAAAATAAAAATTGACTTTGTGTGCCTGCTCAAAATTTGACGTACTATTATGCTTTTAAGGATTTGCCTAACCAGCTTCCGCTCGATATGGACATGATAACGCCCGCTTAATAAGCAAGTGCAACGAGCCGAATGATATAGGACGCACGGTACTAATTATATGGAACCAGCCTGGAAATGAGTGAACATAAAATATAGTATATATGGGTTTGGCTTACCAGGACTGGTTATTAATAAACGTTATGTTTTAGGAAAAAGAATCTTTTGAGAGCTTATCCTAGTTGTAAGTTAAGAAGAAAAGAGACATTGTTTTCTTGATGGAATTTCAGTCTTTTAACAGTCTTGAGTTTGGAACACTCAGTACTAAAATTAGCAACTGACTCTTTGGTGCGGAAGTGAAAGCACATGTTTCAAACACATGCAGGTCCAGAAAATGCTTCAACTCATATCCTTTCCTCTACACAGAAGCTGACACGCAGGTTTCATCTATACTGATAAATTTAGATTTCATCATGAGCAGTCAGAATGTTTAAAATATTGAATTTTCAATATCATTTTTAATATCATGGTGTTTGCATATGTTTCATATGGGAACAAAATTAATATCATGAGTCCTATACTGTCCGCTCATTGATCGAACAAAAGTGCGTATTGTACCTAGAGAGTAACATAATGCACAGGGCCGCTAATAATGTTCGTTTCCGGTGAGGTTTCTTTCAATACGCTCTGTTCTCCCACTGAAAGAAAGGTTTATGCTGCTTGCTACTGTGACGATGCCAGTTTTCAACTGGATGAGCAAAAGTTGAACTTATGCATTGCAGGCTATTTGAAAAGATATTATCCAATCAACTTCAGGACATGAACTATTTTACATCGTTTCCACGAATACCGGTAAAGTAGTAACTGCTTTTTATCAGTATAATGACTGTACTGGATGACAGAAGAAACAATTCAAACGGAAATGAAGAATTCATTAATAAAGGCTAAAATGATACTGTCCATGTGCTTATTTGATCGTTTGATGTCGATAAAATATTTGTCCTCCCAGCACATTCGATTGCTAATAATTGCATCCAATCAGCACCCGAATCTACCAGGCGGTCAACAATTCTAACAAACGTTTGTTTGTTATCACTCGATAAAATACCTCCTGGTGAGAATCATTCATATATAACATGTTTGAAAATGTTTAGCCACAGCTCTCATTTGTCAAGACATGTGAAGGTGCATGTTGGAGAGAGGAACTATACTGTCATGAAATATGCGGTATATTGTTTTGCCAGGGCTCTTGGTGTTCAAGACATTTGAAGGTTCACATTGGTGTCAAGAACCCATCAGATGTACAATACTGTCATTGTTGGAAATGCTCAGAGATGACTCTAGCTTGTCAACACACGTCAAGATACACGATAGCTACAAAGCATTCAAATATGACTTTTATGAGAAATTGTTTTGCCAAAAGACCAGGTTGGTGACAAGCCAATCCAATATAAAACATGTGTGTAATTTTTGTGCCAGATCTGTGATTTGCCAGCGCATGTGAGGATGTACACTAACTGGTGAGAAATCCTTCAAATGCAGTAATGTGATGCAAACAAACAAACAAAAAAATCAGCATGTGCCAAGACATGTGCCCATTGTTCGATTAATTAGGCTTTCTCCAGGTTACAGTGACAGTGTAAGGTTTCTAGTCATTACTCAGAATAAATATGCATAGGTTTATATGTCCTTCCATTTCATACTTTCGAATTTGCATACAACAGCATTGGTAAGGTTCTTGTTATTATTTATATCATGTAACTGTTTGACCTCACTTGTCATAGACATGTACAGCTCTAGGTTGTGAGATATGGGCAATCATTCAACCAAAACTTTCTTCTGGCATGACAGGTGGCAAAGAACTATTGTATGAAAAGGCGATTCATGATGGAGTTTTGATATGTAGTAAAATTATTATGGCTCTAGCTACCAATACATTTGTTTCGACTGAATTTTGTATCCAGATGGAAAATATATTTCCTCTTCTATTGATTGATGACATTAAATCTCAATTAAATCATGCCAGATCAGACGTCCTGAGCATTCAGAAGTTATTGCCCTGAAATTTAAATTGCTAACACAAGTGTGGAAAATATCATCACCCCCAGGAAAGGGCAATGTGTAGTAACCGTCATATTATTCTTCAGTTACTGTGATCATAAGCTTTACTATATGGTTATGATGTGCCAATCTTGCTCCTTTCCACAACTGAATTAGTACTGCAGATTCACAGCAATTGACTCAACAATGGATAAAGTCAAACCGTTATTCTCCATCACCAGTTATGTCAGAAAGAATATATATAAAGGTGGAGATCAACGTGTTGGTCTAGGGTAATCAATGAATATACTGTATAAATTGGATTGAACGTCGGACTGTGATGTGAAATTACCCCAAAGTTTCAATGTGTATTTAAACACTCCATATCCATGATTTCTTTCCGTTTGCAACTTTGGTGAGTTCATGTAAGCAGCAGAATATGCCAAAATTAGGAAATAATAATGTTACTTCAATGTATGCTAGTAGGAAACATAACGACTTCAATTAATATTTGATTTATAACTTATGCAGTCATCAAGATCACGTTTAGGTTAACATTTAGGTAAGTGTTAATATTCATTTATGTTATAGGTAGCATACATTTACGTGTACATATTGTACTACATATATGTAAATAGACGCACACATTGTAATTGGCGCTAACATCCGCCGATTGAGCAGCCCAGAAGTTGATACCTCTTATACTGGCGATCAGATCTATGAAAAGTGTGTGTGTGTGTGTGTGTGTGTGTGTGTGTGTGTGTGTGTGATTTGGGTTTTAAACGTATATTTAAAAACAAATTCAGTCATATCACTACGACGTCTGCAGTGTGGCACATTATAGTGATATCTAGCACTGGGGCATCATGAAGCAGACACGTAGCATGATGTCCCACCCAGTCACATTATCATGTCACCAGGTCGACCAGGCCGTAACATAAACCTCTTAATGCTGAGCGCATAGCGAGGTACCTGTTAGTGCTTTTTTTTTTTTTAAATAAGTCTTTGGTATGACTTGAAAGGGGTTCGAACCCTCGACCTCTCGCATCCGGACGCTCTAACTACTAGGCCACCGCAGCGGTCTGAAAAGTTATGAAATTGTTATATTGTGTGTCAATTTTAGTCCGAAAGTTGACTTATTTTTGCGGAGTAACTTATTTTTCTGTGCATAAGAAGGCGTCATCGGCGTTTATATATTCAGGTTCTGCTTCTGGTATAACTGCTCCGGTGACCTTGTAGTTAAAACGTCCGCTTCGGATGCGGGAGGTCGTGGGATCGAACCCCTGCCGAGTCATACCAAAGCCTTATAAAACATGGGAGGTAGTGGGTTAGAACCCCGGCCGAGTCATACTAAAAACTTATACAAAAGGTACTAACAGCTTCCTCGCCTGGCGCTCAGCATTAAGAGATTAGTGGTAGGACTGGTCGGCCTTTTGTCAGGATAATATGACGGGGTGGGACATCGTGCTACATGTCTGCAGCATGATGCCTCAGTGCTAAACATTACTATAAACTGTCACACTGCAGTCATCGTAGCGATATGACTGAAAATTGTCAAAGATACGTTAAAATCCAAATCACACACACACACACACACACACACACACACACACAGAAACGTACTTCTGGTATGTAAGCATTTTATCTGTGGTAAGACAACCAATTAGTTTACGACATATTTCCTACATGTATTTCTCCAAGCTGAACTCAGAAACACACTAAAACGTGTTAGGAGTTACCTGCATTTTTTAAATGAGAGTTGATCAAAGCTAACAGGGGTCATAATTCCATTTCCGGGCCAATGCAAACATAGTTCTTGCCCATATTCTATAGTTATATTACCCGGACACTTCCACCACACTGCTTTCATAACCACAAGAATGCATCTCAAAATAACGAATGACTCCTGCCATTGTAGAAATCAGTCCATGTCATGAATACTTGACAATGAAAGGCATAGCCAAACATCTCTAAATTTTGATTGAATGTTCTTGGCTCCAGACCAAACCGGAAATATTTTATCCTGGTCTGAGCCCATCTTTATCCTAGTTCTATAACCCCCATAATGCTCCAGTGGAGAAATTCAACATGCCGGAGGTAATAGAAAAACGCCTTTGGGGAATGCAGAAATAACATTAAATCAGTTATTTCCAACTGTGTTGGCATGGACTATTTTGTTCTATTAGCCAGAACCATATCAATTAAAGAAGTAATGGGTGTTTTTTAAAAAATTGTCACTATATTATATGTGGGTTGGGAAGGGGTCTATGGTGATGATAGCGTAAATGTATTGATGTACTTGTGTTAGACTTGCATTTTTTAAATGAACGTTTTATGGATTTATTTTACAGTTATTTTACAGTAAGTTGTAACATTTTCGAATATACCGACTTTCCTGTCATGCGTGCAGCAGACTTACATTTTAAAATGCATAGATGGAACAGATAACGGGGCCAGATTTGGTTGGTAAAGCATTAGATACCTTTTTATGCAATTCGAATTTTAGAGCCATTTCTATCTCTCTTGTTTACAAAAAGTATTACTTCGCAAGCAAAGATATGGTAGCCACGACTGGAAATCTGGTTAGGTCAGTTATTATTACCGAGTGAGATACACGCTCAGAAATAGATCTGAATCTTAAGTTACTGACGGACACGTAAATTATTAGGTCTTTGTTGCTATTGATTGAGCAGTGTTAATATGCATAACATGGATCGGTTCTGCTGCAGGGTTGAGGCTGAGTTTTCTTGTTTTTAAACACTGACGATCTTGAGATTATTTTTTGAAACACATATGGAACTTAAGAAAGAATATTTTCCTTTCTAATCTAACCATGCTATGATGATCTCAGATCACATTTTACTTGATGTAAAGAAATCGAGGAATTTTAAGCTTTTGTTTACTTATTGCTTGAAAAGTTGAAATGTATAACTGGTCAAATATGCACGAATCATCGGACTTTCTGTGGTTTGTTATAACTGCTGTTTAAAATGTGACGTTACTAGAATATATCACAATACTATTCATGAACCTCTGAAAATTTTCAAAAAGACGTGCTACTAGTGTCTCACGTTCAGTTCACTGGATTGGATATTGCTTTTTGTTAAAATATGTAGCTTGTCTTTATGGAACTACTGCTATATATGACAAACAGGAAGCTGATCTCTGTCTCTGTCTCTCTCTCTCGACATGCCTGCACACACCAGCCCATATTCCATCACGACTAAGCACACATCACCAAGAAATGATAAATGTTTCTACTTAATCGGTGTTAGATGCTCTCGTGTGTAGCGGATACACTCGCATAACGACCTTGTAATTAATTTTCATCCATTGACAGTCATTCTCATTTCCTATGAAGCACTCCCCCCAATCACTCATATGTTATATATATATATATATATATATATATATATATATATATATATATATATATATATATATATATATATATATATATTACGAAATTATGACTACAAATATACTTACTACGAGGTGTATCGGTTAGTAGGTTTGTAACATCTTGTAATCATTTCACTTTGGAGAAGGACCGCTCCGGTGGCCTAAGTGGTTAGAGCATCTGCCTCGGGTGTTTAATGTCTCAGTTTCGAACATCGGTTGAGTCAAACCTCTGTTACGTATCGGATCGTTCAAAGTAACACAAAGAAAGAGTGAAGACAACAAGCTTTGTAAATTTTAACAAAATTTATTTCCCTAGAAAACACGGAGAAAAGGTAAATATGTGAAACAAGATTTACGATTTACGAAGAAGATCCAAAAAATTGTTCTAAATTTGTGAAAACACACAAGTCCTGTGAATAAACAGTTCTAAATTGATACAGTCTGAATCTCAGTTCCGTTCCAAGATGGCGGATGATGACGTCAGACGAAGGCTAATACAAAATGTCCAGAATTTTCACTGTAAAGCACAATTTGTATTGTTCTGTTCCGATTTAGAAATAATTTCATCAAATGTCTTTGTCCAAAGCCAGTAGTGTTGTTCTCCAGGGAAAATAATTTCGAAAGTAGATGAAATACAGCTACCACCACTAACAACACACATGTTTTTCCTCGTACGAATGCGCAACTCTTTCCAGCACAGAAATACCTTTCTTAAGGTATTATAAACTCTGTAAGATGTTATGATGTGACTCTGAACCACGACTGACTACGATTACGACTCTGACCATGACTCCCCCTTTTCTTACAGGTAACTGAGCATTTAAAACAAGCTAATGCGTCATTACATGTACACACGCATGAAAGACACGTGTGATTTCGAAATCACATCTGGGTATTACAAAAGCGTAAACAAGTAATAACGTGGTCACAGCCAATCATTTACATAGCTCTTTCTCACTGTTTACTTGATACGAAAAACCGTCATGCAAAAATCGTGCTTACACGAGTCACATTTACGTTTTAAATAAATACGATGTTTCTAACATACTATTATACCCATGCAAAAATAATCATCATAATAATAATAATTACATTTAATGATGTAAAAATAAAATAAAAATGAAACAAAGAATTAGAAGAATTTAAATTTTAACACATATGTAATTTAACTACAGGGTCGTAACACCACATACTCATAAAAATGGTACTAGCACGCTTGGCATGCAGCATTAAAAAAGATACTGTTATGGTCAGCCTGATATCAGGATAATATGATTGGGTTTGAAATGATGCCAATATGTCTGCGGTATGATGGCCCAGTGCTAGACATCACTATAAACTGCCACACTGCAGACGTCGTAGCGATAGAATTGAAAAATTGTTAAAGTTACGTTAAAGATCCAAATGACTCATACACATACACACACAGACACACATACGCATACATATATGCACACACACATACGCACACGTAACTTTTCAATCATCAGATAAGTATTTTTAAATAATTTTGATTTCACCCACTCGACACGTTATTTGTATCATAATGCATTTTAAAATGCGAGTATGGTCAATGAGATGAAAATCGCTCTATTATAAGATGTGTCTATGTGTAACCTAATGTTAACACACAGTCGATCAAACTTTCATTTAAATAAAGCAACTTTGATACATACATATGCAAAAAGCAGAACTATACAATTTAGCAAACTCTTACTGTACCACTTCCACGAACTGACACATAAATACTGAAAATGTCAGTTCTGCATAGTGATGCTTTAAGCAAACACTCAGATCTTCTTTAATTAACAAAGTTGCTACTAATACGACGAACATGTAAATGGCGACACAGCTGAAAATAACTGAGTTGATGCTATGTCTTAATTGCCAAGACAATTTTTTTGTATTACATCTGCTATCGTGAATTTCTTCTCTGGTATCAACCATTCAACACGTGCCTGATCTCGTGTACAGAGCATCATGGGAGGCCTGGGTATCGGTCTATTGTTTTTTGAAGCCTGCCGCACTTAACTGAAAATTAGTTTCAGGGAAGGCACATCAGTTAAAATATTTAACGATATCTTTACAAAGGTTAGAAACACAGCTCTTCTAAAATGTATGTGTTTTGCGCGTGTTTGGTCGATTATGAGGATAAAATGCAGTGTCATTTGTACTGAAATCAAACTTATGCTAAAAATAGACCATGATGCCATTGCCCCCTGCTGCCACCATATTAGTTATAGACAAAGCATCTCGTGACGCGTAGTACCACGGATAATGGCAACCTTTAAGAATATTTAAACAAGATAAATATTCTTCTAGAAAATTATTCTAATATGGTGACAACTAAGCATTGTTTTTATGGTTCATGTACAAGTGACTCGAGATATCAGAATGATGGTGTTTGTATCTTTGGATTTGGAAACCATTTTCCAAAGCCCGACAAGGAGAGAGAAAGGTGTGTGAGAAGGCGAAAATGGACCCTCCATGGAACATCCCGACCCAGTTAAACTGGGGGTCGTGGTATGTATTGGTAACGCGAGATTTTTTATTGTTTTGTTTTATCTACGTAGTTTCTCATAAAGAGGTTGTATCATCAGAGGAGTCGGCACAGTTTCTTAAGTCATGCTACCCTGGATACCATTAATAATAATAATAATAATAATAATAAGAAGAAGAAGAAGAAGAAGAAGAAGAAGAAGAAGAAGAAGAAAAAGAAGAAGAATTAGAAAAAAGACAATAAACTCAATAATGCAATAGTGGAAAGTGGGTGGATATACACCTTTTCTTTGTTTTAAAAAAAAAATACCTATGGAATATTTGGTATGATGTATTAATATTCATATGATTACTTATTTGTTAGACATTATTATGAGAATTATTTACCCATGATAAAAAAATATAATTTGGTTCAGCAGCCAGTGACTGGTGCAAATGAAGACAAATGCTATTTTTAACTTCACAAAACACGACTCTACTTTACAGTATATTTACAACATTATGGAATAAGAAAAACAGTATCAGTGTCGTTGTTGCTGCTGTTGATGCTGTTTTTTGTTGCATTGGTTTTAACACCAACTCTCAACGCAATATAGGCTACATGCATGGCACCCAGCTTAATTGGGCGGTGTGGCCAGGGGAGGAGACGTGTTCTGCGACTTTCAGTGATATAACACTTATTGCAATTGCTAACAACCCCAACTAAAGTTCCGAAACCAGGAAACAAAAGGAGTCTTACTGGATACGCCGCTTTAGAACATTGAAACCAAGCGGTTTAAACCAAGAAGACTAGAAAAAGACAGTCATGCACAAATAAAAGTATCTTTTGCAGCCGATACATTTTCCTTTTGAAACATTCTCTAAATTTGCTTAATAGCCTACAATTACGACTATAACAATGAAATATCCGGGATGTAATTTGTGCTTACATAAATGTACACAAAATAACAGATGTCGTTATGGCTCATAGATTTCTACGTTAATACAAATATTTCCCAGTATCCGAAACAAGTTGATATAAACTAGTTGAAGCATAATACATTTAAAGCTTTAATTCCTGTAGAAACAGCCATGTAAAGTTTTGCAAACACTACGGTTTTTCTGCTTTATTTGTTTGTCTTGTCTATGTTTTGTATATGTCTTTGAAAAAGACTCATTAAGAGTCGAAAGCGCTCAGGCTAGTTAGATACTAGTTTTACACTGTTCGTAGTCAGTTTATTGCATTTATCTTAATCAATCTCTGACACACGTGATCACTTGCTGGATCCAGTGCACTTGAAAGGACTGTTATTCGCCATATGATTCGTATTCTTTATATATATAGGGGTGTGTGTGTTATAAGACGGGGGAAGGATTTTTCATGCCAAACTACAATAAAAGTGTGACATGTTGATATTACCGTCAAACATCTGGTGCACGAAGTGACACCATCGGGTTGACATATAACATGCATCTGGCAGTTTCATGGAGTTCTGCTCTGATGCTAAATTGTTTGAACTCAGATGTTTTTGTCGCAGAGAAAACACCGGAAACGCGACGTGGGAAAAGATTAATTAGTCCCATAAATGAGCTGTTTCTCACCTCGGTGTGGCTTAGGCTTGACGTGCTAAAAATACCGATCCTTCTTACAGCTTTGGTATAAGCACCGGGCAGTCGTCCACAATTGTGCTCACATGGGCAAGCAACTTTTACGTTTGTCCATTGCTTCGTATCTTGTACACTTTGGCAGTCCTGACCATCAGCACACCTCCGTTCTATTTCGGAGTGAACTCGATTATTGAACTTTATGTATATAAACAGTCTATACCCACAAAAGAGAACAAATCGAATTAATATTCATAGCAAGTTTATTTTCTTTTGACATCGTTTGGGAAATAAAATTTATTACATGTTTCAGCTAATCTCTTCCTATATTGTTCGTACATCGTAGAGGTCATAACCATTAAATATTTGCATATAGAAACGACCTGACGAAAAAAAACCCAATGTTTTTCCAATTGCATCTTTACTTGGTTATGGCAATATGTAGCGTGTAAGGGTGCAAATTTCTGTCGATCTATGAAGAACACATTAAGTTGGACAGGTGAACGATTAATTAAATTTATGGGGACTGGCGGATGTTTAAATCGCCGTAATGCACTGATTGGCAAATGTCACTGTCATGGAAGCAGTGGTTCTTAATTAAGCCATCGTTTACTTAACTGAAAAAGGATAGGGGTTAACATCCGATCTGTATCGAAGTTGTCCGTTTGAAATTTTCCAGGAATCAGTATTTGGTAATCTGAGGTTGTCAGGCGGACTACATTTTTTTAGCGCCTTAACTATAATTCAGATTGGTTACGCTGAATGAGGGGCGTGATTCCACATGAAAACTCTCGGTTTAAGTGTGCTTATCGCAATATTTTTAATCAGTCGACAACATTTTCTGCAAGAGAAAACAAAGGTAGAGGACTCCGGGTCGAATTTAGAAGAAATTCACTCGTAATTAGGATCCAAGGGATCAGATGTCTGGAAAAATCTACGAACTCAATTCTAGCGGTAAAAGCTTGAAGACACAAGGTATTTTGCGTCAGTCTCACGTAATTTCTTGATATCCATATGATGATTTATTGATTTATTTGCTTATATTTGCATGAATTTATTTGGTTACATTCGTAGATCCATTATCTTGATATGATTACAACTGTGTTACGATTTGTTTGATTTATTTGCTTATATTAGCATGAATTATCTGGTCAGATTCGTAGATCAATTTTCTTGATATGAATACAACTGTGCGAGTTCATTTATATGAATCCGTACAATGATATTCTTTATATAAGTTTGATGAATCGTTTGAACGTATAGTCTCGTTTATTATAGGTAAATATGTATTTAGAATTTCATGCCTTACTTTAGTGATATGAGTTACGAGAATCCGCGTAAATTCTCCGATTCAGATAATGTCACATATGCTAAAGACTTGAGTGCATATTGACTGAAATTAACGTGTTAAACCATGTGAAATTGATGTGTTAAGCCATTGAGTGAGGTTTCATGTATACTAGAGACTTGAATGTGTGTATTCGCTATTAATACCGTAGTTGAATCATCGAAGGAATTTCATTCATTCATTTCTGTGATTAAGTCGGACCGGAACTGATGTCTCGGGGTGTTGTTACTGTAAGCCAGTGGAAATAACCATTTGGGAGTACATTAATCTTAGGAAACTAGGTTTGTTTATGGTCTGCCGTGTTTAGTTAGACCAGATGGCCGTTGGTATCTCTTTGAACTCCAATAGAACTTATCTGAATTAATGAGAGGAGAAAGTAATGATCTCTTCCCAGTAGGGTACCTAACAGAATACTCAGTTGCCACTTTGTTTACTTGCAAGGTGAGATAGCTCCACGTGACGTATCCACGTGACGTATCCATCCACGGGAAGTATCCACGTGAAGTATCACGTGCTTACAAAACCAAAGTGACCACACAAAGTTGCAGGCCGAAAGAGGCGGGACACCTGAGAATTCGGAAAAAGGGAAAAGTGGAAAGGACCCAGACTTACAGGCAAAAGGAAGTCAAAAGAACAGTCGCAGCGTATTTGGACTGAACCAGAACCATCAGGTTATGAATCTGTACAAGGCAGTGATTTCGATCTTTTCAGTCGATCGATGATAAATTAATTCTATCGCTTAACAGACCGGCTCTTTGTATAAGCATGTTTGTATTTGAAATTCGTTGAATAACTTAAATAAAAAAGTGTATCTTTCTAATGTAATGCATTGTCACAATTGTTTATGAATTTTCTTGTTTATGAATTGTTGATTAAATTTTATGGATTGTACATGTACAAGGGCTCGTGTCATTCTGTTTTATATATCTGCTCAGATCTTTATCTATTCCATATATAAGTTTCACACTTTATATTGATATTTACTCGTTCCGGGCAAATTACACTGTCGGCGATCACCCTCTAGATAAAGATAACCAAAACCGTACAACACACCCCAACAAAGGTGGGGGAGTTTGCACCATTGCGATTTATACCAATGTTTGAAAAAAACTTGCTTAGTGAAATAGCCAATCAATAAAGCAATCACGATCCAATCGCATTCACACCGAATCAGACCGAAAGTGTAGTGATGGACAGGTCGGACAAAGTGTACAATACACCAAGCAACGGATAAACATTGGGTAAAAGTGGCCATTCAGAATCAAATAAGGTTTCTAATTGCTACATGGGGGGGGGGGGGAGAGATGTGGAATGTTTCCTTTAAGGTGGCGTAAGGTGCGAGTTAAAGTATATATGCAGATAGCATCAAAAATATTAGAAGGGAATCATCGAAGGGTCAGATTGTACCCTACGAGAGTTAGTTACCTTTTGTTAATTGGTTTTATCAACAGTTTCCCTCTGAATCAAGTGCCGTTGGCAAAAATTCGTCAATAATTTTGCTCTGGAACGGTCCCCGCTACAAATGACATAGAAGACTAAGGACAGGATAAGTAGTCTTCACAAACAAGACAAATGTGAAATTTGGTTAAATTTGTTTTGTCAGATCATTCATTTGGCAGTTAACAATGAAATGATTTATTTTTTGCTTTTACTTATTCTAGCACAGTTCATAGAATGACGTTACTCGGTCATACTTGATTTTACTCGACTGAACAGGGTTGATAAATGGCAAATCGGTCTTTACTTAAAATATAGGAGTAAGATTATGATTATGAGAAACCAGAATGTGTATTTACATATTGTCCATGTACATATACTTATTTGTTTTGAAGTAAATAAACATGTAACTGACACACAAAAACGACTTAAAATACAGACCATCAAGCATATGGCAAATTAGATTACGAAAATTGTATTGACTATGCAAGTTGAGTAACTGTTGTTAATATCAGAGGCTAACACTGCATTCCTCTTGGCTTAAAATATGTTTTCATTTTGAATTAGGAGGAAACCCTTGAAAATATCTCAAATAATGAGAAAAGTTCTTTTTGAAACAACTGTGGTGTGTTGGATACATCTGCAGGTGAATCACTAAGTCATAATATTTCCGTCGGAAAAGGGGTCACGTGATATCAACAATACACTATTTCTAATGTTGCTGTAGAAAAAGTCCAATATTTAAATGTAAGTAACGTAATCTTTATAGAAAAATGAAAGAAGAACATAAACTTCTCAAGATATCTATTCTGGAAATAACGACCAGAAATCTATAAATTTTGCAGCAACTGGGACAAAACCAGATTCACCAAGGGGGCGCTTACCAGTTATTATGTACTTTTGAGAGAGTGACGTATGTAAGGTGAAGTTGTTTGCATTTAAAACATGCACATTGGAGAGAATGTTGGTATACCTCTATGCTACTTTGATGTAATGTGGCTGACATTTCTTTGGATATTGTACTTTTGGAAGTTGTAAATGATCTTAGGACACTGCTAACTAAAATGACTGCTCCCTTGTGCTCCAAAAATCAGCCTGAATTTGTCTACAGTACACTATGCTTAGCACCTATTAAAATAGGGAAAATGAACTTCGCCAGACTAGACAATAGCAGCTTCTGAAAGTGCAATAAATAAATTACCTAATGTATAAAATGTAAAACAAAAGTTATCTTCTCTTTTTTTACAATTTGCCTCTGAAGTTCAGGAAGTGAAAATGACCAAGTGGAGCTAGCACTTTTTGAAAGTGCATATCCGGAGTAAGGCCAAGCTGTATACTCATTAACCCCTATTACACCCATGAATCATACACAAAAATAAAGGGAATAAAAAGTTCTTTGAACAATACCTAAGATATACAAGGTCTTTTTTAAATACCCAGTTAAACCAGTGAGGAATCCCGGGGAAAATCTTTTCTTTAAAATTCTACGCTATGCAAAATACGAAATTGTAGAGCGCCACGAAAGCAGAGTGCACAGGCCAATGCGGTTGTCACGTGATACCAACAAAAAGCGTCGCTGACTCGTGCTCAGTACTTTATGAATCCTCTCTTCTCCACCTTGCTGCAATGCCGACAGGTTTCTGATCGTTGTTCTCAGAATAAATATGTTGATAATTAAGTGTACATTATATTTATTTACAAACATTACCTGACTTTTATTTAATATTTTTGAATTCTATGTACAACAACTTTGGAGATAGTTTATCGTTGATATCACGTGACTATTTAGCCTCTGACGTCATTGACATGTAGGTTGCGAGATTCGTGTAGTCGTGTAAATAGGAATGCCAATGGCGAATTCCAGGTCAAATTTCATCAAAGCTGCAGTTTTGTCGCTTCTATCAGCGGATTAAAGATATAACGAGTTCTGTACTCGCAATTTCCGAAAAAATAAATCATATTCCTATCGATTTCTTTCAGGTAGACTCGAGGAAAGGCCGTTCAAATTTGCTCGGCTAGTATGCGGCTGCCCTATGCCAACTCCATATCGTGTCGGTGAATTCACACTTTTCGATTGCTAATGTACTCTTAAGCCTTCACCCCAACATAAATGCCAAGATATCAATAATGAGGTAGGAAGGGTCAGTCGAACTCAGATTAGGCTAGATGTTTACTTGCGGCCGCTGACATTCCACCACCTTGCAGAACATCTATGCAAATGGCTTCCAACATATTATATAAATTACCGTGGAACCAATTTAAATGGATATGGCAGGCAAGCCGAAACATGTCATACAAGTCAACTTCATGTGTGGTGTGCAGAACCCTGAGCAAATAAATGTAGCTTTTGTTGGAAGATAAAGTGACTTTAGCTCTGGACATGAAAATGAACCTGGCCAAAGTTCATTTCAAGCTGTTGGAATTGCATGTGAAACTGTTACAGAGAAGCAATGCATTATATAAACTCGAGTAGAAAAATACACTGTGCTGGACTGGAGATTGGCTCAAAGGTCAATGTTTTAATGTGCAATGTCCAACATGCCATGTTTTATTGCACAGCAAATCTCTCACCAGTGACACCACATTCAGAATATGAAATGGCAACATACATAGTGAAACGTTTATGCTGCAAGTGATTCTCATTTGACATGCAACAAGAGATGGAGACGGACTCGTGCTGCTGCTGGCTTTCAGAAGGCTTATAGCGTTCTACACCCAATGCGGAAAGAAGAACGATTGTCGAACCTAACCATTTGGGTCATTCACAATTCAAATGATGCATTTTTGCAGTATTTAGCGAAAACATATTTCCGGCAATAAGAACAAGCGAAGGAAAGAGGCTGAAACAGAAAATTCTCAGTCAAGATATTAAAGCCTGCTGCAGTCTGATCTTAAAACGAATGATGGAGGTCGCTGTGGAGATGTTAGAAATATCAAAAGTCAACTCCCCCGAAAACTGGATGCCACTCAGTGCTTTTATTCTGAAGACTGCAAGAAATGTCGGCATTATTCAAAGGTCTGTTGGGGAGGAAGTACTAACAGTTGGTGGATACGATCAGAATATCTGTGCCCTCATCAAGTGACAGAAAATGATAAGAATATCCTGCTAGAAGTGCTGAGAATGAAAGTTTCTGTGATGTTGTACAAAGACTGCGACTGAAGATAGACACAAATAAACGGGAGGCTGTGAACAGATCTGTCTGTGTTTCATGGCCTAAAAGTGTTAACTATTCAAGAAATTTTGAGGCAAGAATGAATTCCACAATACATAGAGTCAATAACAGGCTGTGATCATCACTGAAAATAAAAGAAAAACACATGGACGTTATCGTTTCACCAAAGACTCTCAGATCACAGGAGCAAATGGGTAAAGACTGTACTTACCATCAATTGTAATAAAAATTCAGAAACCAGGAAACATCCGCTGAAAAGACGACGAAATATAATACTGGCTCATCTGAGATACAGAACTCGGCGCGGCAACAGGGAGTCTGACAACTGTGAAGGATTTCTGGACTCACGGAGAATCACTTCTGTCCACGGGTATTGCAGGAGCCAAGGGACACTGCAGACAGGACAAACCTAAGACACCATGACAAACACATAATAAAGAAAGGAAAATTGTTGTGTGGAAATCCGTTGGTAACACAATGCATGTTATGTGCAATTTTTGCTTCCTGCTACCAGCTAACCGGACCTATGGAGACAGCTTTCTTAGAATGTGCAGATATAAATAAATAAATTAGAAAAATAAATAAATCTTTAAAAAATTATAAAACAACATGAACTGACTGACTTACTTACTGAGTGAAGGAAGGAAGGAGGGAAGGAAGGAGGGAGGGAGGGAAGGACGGATGGAAGGAAGGAATGAGCTGTCATATCAGAATAGATTTTTTAAAAAAATCTAAAATAACATGGGCTGACTGACTGATTGAATGAATGAATGAATGAATGATTAAGTGAATGAATGAATGAATGAATGAATGAATTTAGGAATATTGTTAAAGCTAAGTAAAAAATCCAAACCACACACACACACACACACCAAAAAGCAAGCCATGTTGTTCTAATCTGGATTTATATATGGGTGGATGTCATTACACGACATGATACTTGTAACTATTCCACATCACAATTTCAACTTTCACCATGCAGGACTGCCTATTGCTGCGGATAGAATGGGTTTCCAGACTGAGGTGATCCGCATTCACACATTAATGGGATTCATCTAGCTCTTTTGGAATGTTCAGACTTCTTAATGCTTCCTTTTCCATATGTTTTTCTCAAGGTCTCTATATGATAATAGGCCAAATAACCTATTTGATGTTACATTTCCTGTTCATAGCATACAATCACTATTAGATGCTGGTACAGAATTTAAACATTTTTTTCTGACTGAAAAACATTCTCCATTGGAACTTGTATATGGTATAGAAATAAATCAGTGCTAATAATATCATCACCAACATATACTATATATCTGCACTTTTTGAGAAAAGTAAATTTTTTTTTTTTTTTTTTTTTTTTTTTTTTAAAATCAATTACATTTTTATGCTTTTTTTATTTTTGATTAATTTTGTATTTTTAGTTAACATGCACAACATATAAAAATATCAAGTATATGTCATCATACCTATTTAAAATTTAATTAGTATTCTACTGACGGGACTCGAGTCACTTATTTGTCTTGTATAGCCTCTTCATTTGTTTCTCAGTGCTGCCTCATAACTGACCGCTCCGGTGGCCTAAGTGGTTAGAGCGTCCGCCTCGGATGTGGGAGGTCACGAGTTCGAGACCCGGCCGAGTGAAACTCAAAAACAAATGGTGTTAACAGCTGCCTCGGTAGGCGCTATACGCCCAGCATTAAGAGGTTATTGGTAGGACTGGTCGGCCTGGTGTTAGGATAATGTGACTGGGTGAAGCGTGTCTGCGGCAGACATCAGTACTGTGTAAACTACCACACTGCAAAAATCATAGCGACATGACTGAAAAATTGTTTAAGCTACGTTAAATATTCGTATCATAAAGACTGCCTCATTACTCACAGTGTACTGTGGCCCAAATACTTATAGATAACAATACCATAATGTTCATATTCTAAAGAATAATACATTACCTTTAAATCTGTATCAAGAATTAAGAAATCTAATTCTTGTTTGACCACCAAAACGAGACCAGAAGCGAATTGCTCTAAAAATAGGCTGGGACTACATTGGTGGCTACTGAACCGGAAGTAACAATTACGACCCGATTCCACGTAGCGAGAGAAATCAAACAAAGGATCATGTACACCGATGGCAAACGATTCAGATGTCAAACAGATGGGAGTTGTTTTATTTTTTAGCCAGAACTCCAGTTGTAATCACACATGAAGATACACACTGTTAAAAAAAAAAACACATCGAAATGCGAAGTACGTAGGACATTTGTTAAGCCAGAACTCTCATTTGCTTTCACACAATGACATGGAGATACACGCCGGAGAGAAACCAATCAAACAATTCAAATGTGAAATATGTGGGAAGTTGTTTAGCAACAGCTCTAATTTGTCATCACATATGAAGATACACAATGGTGAGAAACCATTCAAATGTGAGACATGTGGGCAATTGTTCATTTACAACTCTAGTTTGATTAAACACTTTAAGATTCATACTGGTGAGAAACCATTCAAATGTGAAATATGTGCGAAATTATTCAGTCGGAACGCTAATTTATTAGAACATTTGAGAATTCATACTGGCGAGAAACCTTTCAAATGTGAAATATGTGGGAAATTGTTCACTTATAGCTCTAATTTGTCATCACACATGAAGATACACACTGGCGAGAAACCATTCAAATGTGAGACATGTGGGAAATCGTTCACTCACAACTCTAGTTTGATTAAACATTTTAGGATTCATACTGGCGAGAAACCATTCAAATGTGAAATATGCGCGAAATTGTTCAGTCAGAACGCTAGTTTGTTAGAACATATGAGAATTCATACTGGCGAGAAACCTTTCAAATGTGAAATATGTGGGAAATTGTTCACTTATAGCTCTGATTTTTCATCACACTTGAAGATACACAATGATGAGAAACCATTCAAATGTGAAATGTGTGGAAAATTATTTAGAAAGAATGCTCAGTTGTTGTCACACCTAAAAATACATAGTGGGAAGAAATCATTTAAATGTGAAACATGTGGGAAATTGTTCATTGATAACTGTAGTGTGTCGAAACACTTGAAGGTACACACTGGTAAGAAACCATTCAAATGTGAAATATGCGGGAAACTGTTTAGTCTTGGCTCATATTTATCAAGACATTTAAAAAGACACACTGGTGCAAAACCCTTCAGATGTGAAATATGTGGGAAATTGTTTGGCCAGAACTATACTTTGTTATTACACTTGAATATACACACTGGTGAGAAACCGTTCAAATGTGAAATATGTGGGAACATGTTTAGTCAGAACTCTAGTTTGTCATCGCACTTGAAGATACACACAGGTGAGAAACTCTTCAAATGTGAAATATGTGGGAAATCTTTTAGACAGAA
Organism: Megalonaias nervosa; assembly: GCA_016617855.1. Classification (NCBI taxonomy): domain Eukaryota; kingdom Metazoa; phylum Mollusca; class Bivalvia; order Unionida; family Unionidae; genus Megalonaias; species Megalonaias nervosa. The sequence goes on along the minus strand of JAECUM010032736.1, from coordinate 6,628 downwards.
GGGTACTTTGTCCGCACATGTTAGGATGCATACTGGTGAGAAACCATTCAAATGTGAAATATGTGGGAACATGTTTAGTCGGAACTCTACTTTGTCGTTACATTTGAAGACACACACTGGTGAGAAACTCTTCAAATGTGAAATATGTGGCAAATCTTTTAGACATAAGGCTACTTTGTCGACACATGTGAGGGTGCATACTGGTGAGAAACCATTCAGATGTGAAATATGTGGGAAATTCTTCACTCGCAACTTTAATTTGTCATCACACTTGATTATGCACACTGGCGAGAAACCATTCAAATGTGAAATGTGTGGAGAATTGTTTAGGTATAAGTCTGGTTTGTCACAACACTCAAAAAAGACACACAGGTAAAAAAAAGTCCTTCAAAATATAAAATATCTGGGAAATTGTTTAGACTGAGCTCTACTTGTCCTCTCAAATGAAGAGTGAGACTAGCAAGACACATTTTAAATGTGAAATACTTGTAAACTTGTTTAGTGATAGTCATTATTTGTTATGTGTGGGTGCTGAATAATGAGAAAACTTTAAAATGTTAATTATGTGAGCAATTCAGAGTGAAGTGCTATTTAGCAAGATACAAAGACACACCACAATACTGAGAAACCATTCAGATTTGAAATATGTAGGAAATTGTTAGATGGGATTTAGGTTTGTCATCTCACGTAAGATTCAGACTGGTAACGAATGTTTCCAATGTGATATATTTTCAAAATCATTTAACCAGAGCTTCTATTTGCCGTCACAAGAGAATATTGCTTAAACAGAGCTCTAGACTGTCACAACACATGAAAATGTACACTGGTAATAAATTTGTTATAATCTTAAATTTGGGAAAATGTTTAGACAGCTCTAATTTGTCCTCAGACCTGAAGACACTGGCAAGAGACACATGTGAAATACAGGTGGGAACCTTTTTAGTGAGACCCATAATGTGTTGTGACATATTGATGCAGAATAGTGAGAAACCATTCAAATATTAAATATGTGGGAAATCTATCAAGTGAGCTGTCTTTGTTAAGATACAGGGTCCACACTGTTGAAAAACCCTTCAGATGTGGAATATGTGGGAAATAGTTTAAATGTGATTCTATTTTGTCATTACACTGGAAGATTCAGGCTGTTAACAAACATTCAAATGTTAAAAATTTTCCAGATGGCAAGAACTTTTATTTGTCCACATACTAGAAAATACACTGTGTTGAGAAAACATTTGTATGTGACGAATGTGGGAAATTCATTTTTGTTTTGCCACAGGTCTCGTGTGTCGAGACAGTTGAAGGTGCAAGTTGGTGGGAGAATCCCTTCAGATGTGAAATAAGACAGAATTGTTTAGCCTGAGTTCTTTGTGGTGGACACATTCAAGGGTGCACACTGGTGAGAGAAATCCATGAGATGTGCAATTCCAGCAGTGTGTGAAATTGTTCTGAGATAACTCTAGCTTGACATCGTATTGCAAGATACACAATAGTGATGGCATTCGGATGTGAGATTTTGTGGTAAATTGTTCTGCCAGAATACTGCCTTGGCATTCAGTTTGAAAATGCACCTGACAAGCCAATCCAATGTGAAATTGTTTATCCTGATCTGGAATTTTTTTTGCACATGTGAAGATGTACACTAGCTGTTGAGAGACCCTTCAAATGTTGTTGTCAACACGGAAGTCACTTGATGCAGAGATAAATATCAACACATGGCAAGATGTGTTCTCTTCTTGATGAATCAGGCTTTCTTAAGTTTACAGCAACAATGATGGGTTTCTGGTCACTGCTCGTAATAAATATGTACAGGCTGATCAGGGCACTCAGGGACCTGAACTTCCAGGTAAAATAAAAGTGTCACTCTTAAAGGATACACTGTTTATCCCTGTCATGCGCCCTTGAGATACACCTCATTTTGCCCTGGGACAAGACCCATTTGTACCTTTTCAGCCTCCATGTGATCTTTCAAGGTCAGTGAAGGTCAACAAGAAATGAACACCTCAAGGCAGGGCTTTGAAAGTCATTGATGTTTCACTTCACTCATGGAAAGCCATTGAATTTTAGAGATTTTGCTTAAAAATAAAATATGGTGGAAAATATTAGTCAAGAGTCGTTTATTTTACGTTGTTTGACGATTGGAAGTATGGTTTGATTTTCAGTCACATGCTAGCAGCTCCACCATTATCATAATCCACAGAAGTAATCAGATATCATGCATAATGCACCTTTCACTGACATCATTAACGCATGCCTACTCTTTAACTTCACTAAATATAATTGGCACATTGGGTGCTAGACAAAGCATTCTGTTGTATTTTGAACCATTTATCAAAAAAGTTTTACAAACACGTGTTTAAAATACGTGCTACCTAGGAAACCCAAAATGGCTGAATACTAGTTCATTTTGAATTTTAGATGATGATTTCATTCAGCAAATACTGGTTGATCAGTGTGATGATGTCAGTTTATTTTTTAAAGCTGTCAGGTATTATCTGATTATTGGAGCTGGAAAAATGTTATAAATGAGAATTTATGCAAAGGCGCTTTGCTTGAAATTGAGGTTTTGGAACCGGAAAATGCATCACCAAAATGGCTGAACTAGTACATATGATTAGTGACATCATTGTGATAGCTTGAAAACATGTTGCACTGCAAATGTATGTAAACTTTTTGACCAAAATCGGAATGCCGTATTAAAATATTTATAACTTTTCAAACACTTGTTGTTAGTGCCAACCTGCGGACTTATGGATTAACCCCTTCATATATTTGGAAAGAGTTGTTAAGTATTGTCTTGAATTTTAATTGCTACAGTAGTCAGTTTTTTGGTACAAGAACATGTGCAATTGAAACAATTAATAGTACACAAATTTATATTTTTCCATTTGCCTGGATGAATTTTTTACTATGGAGTAAATCAGTGCTAGGTTAATTCTAATGTATAGTTGGGGACGATTTACTGCCAGATTGTTCTAGGTAGGAAAAAATTGGGGATACATGTTTTCAGCATCTTTTAATTCACTTGAAGCAATTTAGGGCTATAGCAACATTTATTTAGTTTAAGGTACTATAGAAGTCTTTACTTTTTGACATGTTTTAATAATTACCAATTCTTTGATCTAGTTAGGTACTATGTGGTCTATTACATCTCTCTTTTTCAACATGTAAATTATGGGCAGACATTCTTATTTTTGAAAGTGATTTTTTAATTTTGTCACTGTTACTGTATCTAAGTACTCTTTATAGCCAGATTTTTTGACAAATTTCTGTACAATCTAGCGGTCGAAGATTCTCAGATTCTTGATTTCCAATTTTGGATAAACTGGTCAGATGGCCGGTGGTTAGCTAAAGATAAGAAAACCTTGTTGTTCCCAACAGCTTGATTTATTCACAGTTCCCACAGACCAAGACTATTTAATACATTCCGGAAATATAGAAAATCATTTTGGGTAGGTTCTTTTTAACCCAAATAAGATTTTTGCAAAATTATTAGTGGAACCTTTCAATGGCAGTTCCTTGAATGAATCCCCATACTTCTATCCATAATTAAGATTTGGTGAAATTAGTGCAAAAATTTCACATGTTACCTTTCAGGTCACATTTCCAAACTTCTATAAATATTTATCCATTGCAAATAATGCCTTTGAAGCTTATTCGCTTAAAGTTTATTGAGCAAGTTAATACCAGCTTTGCTATACGATTATGACACGTCGCTCATGTCGTGATGCTGCTTCCATGCATGATTCAGCAATTTAAAACTGGCAATTAGCTCTACAAGGAATCATGTCTTTATACGGTTGTTCACCACCAGTGACTGGGAAAACAAAAGAAACAAATGTTAAGATCAACATGTGGTCTGGGGTAATGAATGTGTACCAGGTTTAATTTCATCAGCGTCGTGGTTTCATCTCGTCTGAGTTAATGAAAGACATTCCGAATGTTATGCTCGCAACTTTTCGAGAAAATACATCTTTTCATTTCATCCAGATGTTGCTCACTCTAACATCATTCAATTTGGCTAGGCCTGCTGGTAAATGGCAACCCATTGCTGCTACGGCCTGATGGTGGCAAATTACATCTTTTCGATAGGCAATGGGCTCTGATCCCGACACCCAAACATAAATGTCAAAATAACTCCAGCTTGGCAAATCACATGACAATACACATTAATTATAATCCATTAAAATGCGAGGCATGATTGTATTTGGGGCGAGAGCTTGAACTTGGTTACGCATCAGGACACATAATGGTGACAAATCATACAAAGCCATACAAGCCTAAAATAAATGGTTGTTGATTTCAGTCACAGGTTATAGGTAATGTGCAATTAACTACATGTGGGTTGGGATGGTATTCGGACTGTGAATAAATGGAGCAGCAGGAAGGGTGAACAGACCACTCTTATAATTAAGCCAAATTTTAGTGATAATTGAGGCAAGTGGTCTGTTCGACTGCCATACCGCGAAATCATTTGTCTTAATCATCAGGCAAATATATTCATTACCAAATGTCTGTCCACCCACCCCTTGATGCGGTGGACCCTACAAATTGGTTTCGAGCAAATTTTGCATTATGATTAAGACAAATGTGTAGGGTTCGACTGCCCATACCGCGCATATCATCTTCCCTTCTTGTCTGCTGTTATCTTACACACATATGTGGTCATTCACCCTTCCTGCTGCTATGAATTTATCCAGATCAACTATTGCATGTATATACAGTGTGAAGTGAGTCATACATAATATATGTACTGAGATAGGTATGCGTACCGATTTTTCAAGGACGTGTGACGTAGTAGTTCAAACAATAGTTGTGTTTATCGATAATCCAGGTATTTGTGTGCAGTTTATTTCCGTGCTTTAATTTTAAATATAATACATTTTAATCGGTTCATACATATAATGGCAAAATATCTTAATAAAATTATAAATATTTATTTATTTGTAAAATCAGATATCAAATGCTATTGCACAATAATCACATATAATAATTTCTAAAGCGTATATCCGTAGTCGAGTTCGTTAGCTCAATGTTAAAGTTGCTGGAAACTTTAATACTGATGTTTGCGGTTCGACCCCAGATCTCGCCGAGATGGGTTCGGGTCCCCGGGTCGCCCATATCTTTTAATAAGTAGGGGGGAAGGCATCCCCTGAGATTTCGATAAACCACCACGTATCTCGTGGTCGGATTCCATTTTGGATTCTACCCCGGGGTTTCGTGGGGGTTTTATCGAAATCGCAATGCCTAGACAGCCTTCTGAATTGCTAATATTTCACTTTCGTCGATTAGAAATTCGCCGGGAGGTGTGTCTATGCAATACACCCCTAAAATAATCAGTAGTATGCCTTGAGCTCTCTGCCCCATGGAAGAACCCCCAAATAAACATCCAGAAAGGGTGTTAGCCAAAAGAAACAGAACATGCGTGTGCCGCATAATAGTCATAAGAGAGAGAATGACAATGTAAGGACCCCATGAAAGTCACACAGGCTATCGAGGGGTTCCATTGAAGGGTAACCGCTGGAATCTACTGATTATTTTTGATAAATTAAAACACAGACAAACATGCATACAAACAGACATACATAGAAAGGGGAAATAATTCTCTAGCAGAGGAGGAGCAGAGTTATCGCGCTTTATTAAGTATTTTTGGTGATTTCAAATTCAATTAAATATCTATTATAAATATTATTTAATAATGAATATTGGAGAACCACACTCAGCTAGATTAGCACGAGAAAGACTAGAAGCAATTAGAAAATATTTACCTGTTCGTGATGCTGTCAAGCAGCAATTACAACAACGACAAGAATCTCATGTTGAATTTGAGGAGGATACAAAACAATTATTTAAACCTATCACTGAGACCACTAAAGGTATTCAACCTGTGTTAGAGAAAACCTCTGAAGAAACTGGAAAAATAGCAAAAAGAACAAAACAGACAAAAAAGATTCTTAGAGAACTTCCAGCCGAAATATCTGCTGCGATGTCAGTCCCTGAAATATCTGAAGATGCAGACCAGGTAGAAGAAGGTGCTGAAGCACTAGCACCTGAACCAAAATCAACAGTTAAATTGATAGATAAATTTCATGAAGAAACTGTTAAGATAATTAATAGACTTAAACTACAAGAATTATCTGAATTTGCTTTTGATAGTTTTAGTCAAAGAGGTAAATTAATGAAATCTGAATATGCTAAAGATATTAAAACCCGTGACCAGTGGCAAAAAACATTATATCGCATGTGCATGAATGTTGAGCAAGCTAGAGCTGATGATCCATTATATCAGAAATATATTGAGGAAATTGATCATTTAATCCGATTAAAAAAACCTTCAAAACAAACAGCACCAAAATCACAAATACCAGTTCTATCTCCTACACCAAAGAAAACAACATCATCGAAACCAAGTGAAGAGGAAGAAGAAGAATTTCAAGACGCTCCCGGTGTAATTGGAAGTGGTTTAGGAAGTAGTCTTATTACTTGTCCCAATAATATCCTTGCTGATGTCGATCGATTAGAAATTCTCATCGGAGGAAAACGAGCTGGTAATAATTCCCCAGAAATTATTAATGAGGCGGCTGATATTTGCAGACGATTATTTACCGGTGGTATCATGGACGTTGAT
>JAECUM010032735.1:0-11308 GCA_016617855.1 Megalonaias nervosa | reverse complement strand
CTTGTTTTTCTTTGGCTTACATTTCCGAAATAATTTCATGTTTTTTGTTTCTAATTTTGTTTTCTTCAAATGATTAGGCATGAATTTAGCACGATTAATTCCGTTTAACATTACATTTAATGTACTGGCAGATCTGGGTCTGTGCACTTTGTTTGGCGTTACAGTAGAACAAAAGACAAATGTGCCACCGCGTTAGGAAACAATAGGAAACAATTGATTATGATGTATTTTTGTTGGCATTTGGACCCCAACCCATAATTAATTCAATATATAGTAAAGCTCTGTCCAAGTGCTGCTTTAAGAAGATTTAAGTCCGACCTAAAAGGTTTTACTACCAAGAAATTTCTGGCAACCACATTTGAAGATATAGCTGGCATATTTGCTTTACTTTGTCTTTACAAGATTAATGCCCATGTAAGGCTTCTCGAAGTTATTCCCAGATAATATCTATTGTATACCTATGATTCGAAGAGAATGTATGTATTAGAGTTTCACAGAGCTTCATCACAATAATGGTTATGTGGCTCAAGTTAAAATTAAACCCCCATTTTGATAATAATAATAATAATAATAATAATAATAATAATAATAATAATACCAATAACAGAAAAAATAATAGTGCAGATCTAAGAAATTTAACGAAAGCACGCTATCTGTTTGTCAGCCAGATTCTGCATTTGAGGATGAAAAACCATTGCAAATTAGGGACTTTAACGATGTGTTATGGCTTTGGTTTTCATATGAATTGCAACATGTAACATACTACCATCCATATTAATATGTACTGAAAAAGTATCTTTCTCTAAACAAAATGCCTCGCACCAAAACCATTCAAAGACTAATATAAATTCAGACAGAAACGTACATTGGAGTGGGGATTGAAAACCACAAAATAATGCAGAAAAAAATAAATAAAATAAACACTATCAGTCAAGCAGATTTTGTGTCGAAGATGATAAACCAGTGCAATTTTTATATTTTTCCTATTAATCCTGGAGATGTATAAATAATGAATATTATGGGATGGTTTCATTATTAAGCTTTAATGTTACAAAACTATGCCCCAATGGTACTGATTTCTTGCAATGGGAAGTGACATTCGAGTTTCATCTGAGGTAATTTTTACCATGCATATTGATTTATAAAGTGTATGCACCTGAAAGCAACTATGTATCCGGTATGCTACATCATATTTTACGGACAGATCAGGGCCTATGTCCTACAGCTCTATATTCCATGGCATGCACAGTGTAGACACTGATTTACTGGAACATTATGCAAGATGCAACTGTATCTGTGTTGTTTGTTCTCCAGTGTGTGTTATACATGAACACATATGGTATATCCTGCTTCTGTTGGAATATAACCAACTACAAACTACTTATAATTTTAGATTTCCTACTAACGGCTATGACAAGAAGCTCTTGATTGTATATTCAGTGTCAATTGACGTTGTGTGCCTACAATTCAATCACGTGTCATGAATATATAATATTCGAAGTAATTCTTCCGCGTTACATGCAAATTGACATACATCATACGAATGATTTTTCATTAGGAAAACATCACTTGATAAGTTAAGGGAATAAGAAATAACTTGTGATTCATTTTATCTGCATATATTAGGCTTTCCTATTGAGCTCATTTTCTTAGAAAGAGAGACATAGTTGTCTCTTTTCCGCTTGGCAGTAATTTAGGTTTAGTTTAAAGCTTTTCATTTGCTTATATTTCCTAAACTTGTTATTGCGATTAATTATTATAAAGCTATGAGAATTCATTCTGATATATACTTACTAGACCCATATACCTTGGGATCAAAGTCAGAGTTTTGAAATAGATTTTATCGTTTGTTTATATTTCATAAAACCATTGATAGATTCTCATCAAACTTAGAATGTGTCATTATGAATCTGAGTCAATTCATTATGGCTTGCACCTTGGATCTTAGTGTTTAGGTCACAATCATAAAAAGTGCATCATAGTTATTTATCATTGGCTTATACTTCCTACCCCACTTGATGTTGTTGTTTGCTGTTTGTTTGTCTTATTTCATACTTGGAATGACTCATTATTGGGCTAAGACAGTTAATTGTTATCGAAGAACTACCCCAAGATTTTTGAACTTATTATGTTTGTCACAGGAAAATGAGCTCCCATGTTGATCGTCATAATATTGGCTGTTCTTCTATGACATATACAGCTATAATTGTCGTTTTAAATTACTGCCATATGTTTACTTTTCCGATGGGGTTTTTACATAACGTATTTGTATTTCCTAGCATAAAGTTACAGATAAGCATGTTGCCCGCGAGATTGACCAACATATCTTAGTAGAAGCATCTAGTTTAGATAATCAAAACAGAATGCCAAGGAAAATAAGATTCATGGAATCAATCATTCAATATGACATTCCCATGGACCGAGTAACACAAAACAGTAGCACATAATTACCTATATCAGAATGTTGTCGCGAATGTGGAGGAAATAATGCAATGGAAATCCAAGGAAAACCGGTTTTAGAACTTAAGGATTATGAGCCCAAATCTGCTTTGGGAAAAGCTTAAAATGTTTATTTAAGAAAATAAATGAATATGGGAAGCATGTTTTAGTTGATATGGAAGCAAGCTGATTAAATAAATTGATCTAAAAATGAAAGAGGACCGTCGTCTTTGATTCCTTCTAGCTTCTAAAAAAATTGAAAAATGAAGACGAGTTAATGGCATTGAGAATTTATATAGTTGTAGCATCACAAATAGTCACAATTATCACGGCTATGAAGTGCCCTGCTTTTGCTTTCGTTTCTTATAATACTACAAATATCACAATCAATGACCATTAGCAATCTGGCGACATGTATATTGGTGACACAACAAAACTGTTCAAAATTCCTGCATTTTGTCATTCGACTCCTAGTTTTAGAATTGCGACTGCATATTTTTGCAAGGAACGAGTCATTTTAACTTTCAATCTGATATGGAGACTCCTCAATATATTAATTATAAATGCCATGCTGACCACAGAGTTTATTCTTACTGTATCCCCCATCTCAACATCAATGGGGCACAGATTAACGGGACTGCAGGTAGAAGAAAATGGGATCATAGGGATGTATATTTTGCAAAAACATTCAAGTTCTGATTATATAATGCTTACTATCTTCGAAAGATGAACCGATAAAAAGGACAGGTACCTTTTTGTTCTTTTACCGCTGCAACCAGAAATGTGGACTAAGTCTAAATGTCACATGTTGGTGGTTAATTAAGTTTATGAGACAATTTTGAATTACTGCACATCATCACCATGTATTACCACAATTAATAGAGCAGGAGGAGAGGTATGACTGCCAGTGCAAGCATATCCATAACACAATCATAGACAGAAAATATCATAGTAAGCAAAAAACTTGTTTATAGTGTCGAGGGAATGATTTCGTAATGTTTACATTGATCACATGATAGCTATGTTATTTAGACAAAAAAGAAACATACTTTATTCGATGAAATCATATAATTGTATTAGGATATGCTTTTAAAATCGGACGCTCCAGTTATTATACATTTTCTTTACATGACAACATTGATGATGATATGAGGTGTTCTTTTATGTATTGTGTAAAGAACATGTATGAGATAAATAGAGCTCACAATTTATGTTATGAAATAATAATAATAATAATAATAATAATAATAATAATAATAATTACAAATTAATAGACCACTTGTTCGTCTGAGAAACCCGTAAGCAGTTTACAACATGACGTTAACAGATATTGGCCTAAAAATAGTTTGCTTACAAACAACATAATAACACATGAAAATGTCTTACAAATACTACAAAAGAAATGATTTATTACAGACTTATGTCCTATCCTCTGTTCGATACCAAAACTTGTCATGTTTCAACTTGTTCCCTACAATGTTCGGATTCCTGCCTTAAACATGTGATGGTCTGGGAATTGTCGGGTCATGTACCTGTATCATGTGACGGTACAACTTCCATAACTGCTCAACCTGCGTTTATTATTACTTTCGCACTGCATGCAAACGTTTGGTCATGGTATTCACATCAGTAATTTGTTTAATTTGCCTAGATCGTGTTGATAAGCTTTGCCATAATAAAATATTTCCTGGGTATATGGCAGAAGGTAAATACTGACAGCATAGGACTTATGCTTACAGTTTTTATTTTAATGTAAATCAAACTATTTGACGGCTTATAATATCAGCTCTGGGAAATTAAAAATTATTATGATGTTGATGAAGGTTTCTTCAGTCATATCTACATGTAAGGGGATATAAAATCCACTCATACAGTCAGACAAATATTATAAATATTGACTCAACCATAATAAACACTTACTCAGCCAATATTTTAAAATTAAAAGCAGGCCATGTTAAAGACCTAAATGTAATCATCTGAAAGTTTGTGTGGTGGGCTTTATCGTTAGACCCTTCTAACACCAGTGTTAAGTAATTAAAACTTTAAAACTATTCTCCTTTCCTTCTGAAGAACATTTAGTAGTATTGAATAGTGCAGTGTTAATTATGTAAATAGAACATGGGTATCCAACGACCTAGGCCACGTCTCTTCAAGGCATTTAAAAGTACACCATTATGACATGCACGCTTGACGCGGATTTAATAATTGATTCAGTAATTATTCACTTTTCCAGCATTATATGTCTTTAAATCACTTATTGTACTGTTAGGCTGTAGCAAGGGTTTCTATAATTTCCATGTCTTCTAAAATAACCGTGCCTCCCATTCCAGTGGTATTTATTTTAGTCTACAGAATGATTGTAGCCAAAGGTACCATAGTCTGACTCATCAACAACTTATTCTAAGTATATAATGATGGAAAAGCCACTTTAGTGTTCTGCAGAAAGTAATAAATCTTCGATCCACGTGCCTCTGATAATATCCCTTACATTCGAATAGACCTTTTATCCTCAGTGAACACTACTATAGTAACAGATGTAGCAGTTTTTTCGATGGAAACTTCTTTGCATTTTCCATCATTGATCCTGGATCTTAACTGATGCCCCAGCTAATCAACATGAGTTAGATATATTTCACCTGCCAATTAAATTAATCAACTAATGCTTCTTTGGCAACGATTTGAACCGATTTACGAGCTTTGGATGCGCTATTTCAATCCAAATATCAACCATAGTGAACCCTTATCTTGATATTTCGGGAGCACTGGGGTACTCAAGGACTGATCTTTCCTGCGGCAGCTCTGAAAATTAAGGTTCACTGGCCCACAGGAAAGGGCCCATCCAAAAATGAAGCTTGTTATGTATCTGTTCTAGTATATAACTCAAGTTAGGTCTGTCATTGCCGCACTGCACATAACTAATCAAAAACAATCCTATGCACTCTGTGTCTCACACATAATACAGAATTTTCTGCACTTTAAGTAACTTTGCCTCTTAAGTGTTAAATATAAGAAATAATTATTTTTAGTGGTTTCAGGTATTCTTTTATATTGATCCGAATTATGCTTGCCTTTTCCCCTCAAATACATTGAAAGTTAAAAAGCGTGCCGACAGATGTTTGTTTTCCTCTTTTCTGATATCGCTGTTTGCCGAGTTCCGACGGGGTCACTGAAAACTGAGCACAGGTGATAAGGGTTTATACAACTTGTAGGATTCAGTGAAAAATGACATGTGGCAAAAATATGCATTATAGCTTACATAATTTATTTTAAGAATGTGTACTCTTCAAATAAAATTTAAAGTTTGCATGGTGAAACCACTCATACATTAGCCTGCTTGTTCCTACCATAATGACATGTCCTCCAATAAGCTCATGTAAATCCGCTGATAAAAAAATTGTCTGGCAAGTTTGAAGATCTACTACGAAATGACCACTTTAGCAAATCATTCTGCAATATGTTTCGTATGTTAAGAATAAGGAAACAACCAGATGTTGGGCAGATAATTACGTGAAATTACTCTGAATCCGAACCCCGTTTACTGATACACAAATGAGAATATACACCAATTTCTGTGAAGCAGACACGTTGACATGATCCTCTTCATGAGTATCAACATTTATATTACACTGAGTATACAGTGTGTACTAGGGCAGTAAAGCAGATCTTATTTCTTTACTTCGACATGACTCTTTTGTGTGTTGAGGAAGCATAACTTGAATGCGTATTTTCAACCAATACACTTACAGCAAAGGTAAATTATAACAACATATCAAGGCATCAATGCTAGGCGGAATCTGATGTTGATACATGGATACGGCCACATTGTACCTTATGGCATCGGCGGGATCAATGTTGTTCATGTACCCCTAAAGAATAATGTGCCGTTTCTGCAACCCCGGACAAAATATGTTGTGCTGTGTTGATTGTCTGGGACTACCAGAGAAATTAAGTCAAAACAGGTGATCTGGCGGAATAATTAATGGTAGAACTAAATATAAAAATGGGTCTTCAGTATGATTAAAAATGTAAATGTCTTTAATACTTTAAGTCGCTATTGTAGTTATTTAAACGATTTGATGTAAATTCTCCCAACTTTCTCTAGTGATTCTCTGCTGCAACACCATATATGTATTGCCATCTCTTTATGTTGAATGACGTTGTTGACAATCATCTTGTTTTTAATTCCTATAGATTTAAGTCATGTAATACATCACCCGACGACTATGGATACATTATGATACAATTGGCTGTATGTTTTTGTTTACCGGGTAAGGCTTCTGTCTCAATTTGCCCACATGACACAGTGGCAGATCCTCTCTCTAACAAGTGATATAACTTGCAGAATAGCTTTCATTTTTATAAGGCTTTTGTACATTTCTAATTCTTGCATCAATTCATTCTCAGTTTAATACATTTTTATGATCTTAAGTCTGTTTAGTTGACATTAGGGATGTAGTAGAATGTGTAGATGGTACAAAAATGGCTTTTGTCCAACTATTCGATGTAAACAATAGACTTAAATTTTTTTTAAAGTTTTGGTTGGCCTAATTATTATATATGTTTTAGGTTTAATTGATGTGCTAGATATCACTCTGTGATTGTTAAAACAATGAAAAGTCATTTTAGTGTACATAACACTCTGACTTCGTTGTTTTCTAATGGTACATGCTCATGATGCAATGGTACCTTGCACAACTTAACACTTTTATTATCAGATTGTATAAAATTAACTCCAGCTATGGTTCTAAACAACCATCACCGGAAGACTCTCTTTGTTCAAGTGAATATACAAAACTGTATGCGTCGCTAACCCCTCAGCCCAGTTAAGTGAAGGACACGCTTGTGATCTATATCTAGTTTGTGTGTTTAACGTTTGTAATAAGAAAGTAGATTGCAATGTTCATATGTAAAGAAAATATCACATTGTTAATAATGATGTGATAAATACGTTGTGTCCTGGGTTCAGGTTCTAGACCCAGCCTTCATTTTGATATTAGAATGTTAGTGAACCTGAAGTTCTGAGTAAGTTTCCATTGTATGATTCAATATTGCGACATAAGTCAGGTTGGATGTATTCCGACATAGATCAAGCTTTATATATATATTTGTAACATAGATAAGCAGGTAGATAGACACACAGAAACAAAAGAGATGTATTGATTACATACAAGATGTTACGCATATGTAATTTAGTTGCTAGCTTAAAATTCCTTTTTTTAAAATTTTTATTTCATTACATTTGATTGTAATGATAATTTTTTTTTACTGGATTTGACATTTTTCCCAGTAAATTCAGTTCAGTTCTTTTAGCTTGATTAAAACGCAAAAGTATTGCTTTATTATTATTTTTAGCTGACTTTGGTTCAGAGATTGGTAAGCACTGAGTGAAAATTATTCGCCATTATCAAGGTTATGTTCAGCCCACGTGTTGGCTCTGTTGTAAACAGTTTGTTTTAAATTCATTTCCAGTGTGGGAATCATTGATTCGTAAGCTAGAGCTATATTTCCTACGTGTTTATTGACTTGTAGTAAGTGATCACGCGACCCATCACGTGGATCTGAAATTACGTTCTTTGCTGGGTTTAATACTCATTCTCTGTGTCTTTCTGTCAGTCGTAAAAAATACATTTGGGGTTCAGAAGTATTTTGTGTTGTCGCCGTTTGAGTTGATTTTTGTATTTAAAATAATTTATTCACCCTGGAAAATACTCTTCTTCATCAAAATTCTTGAACAAAGACATTTATTGGAAATTTATTCTGGAATTCTAAACTGGAACATTATAAATTGTGATTCAACGAGGAACTGTTGACATCAGTACAACGACCTCATCTGACGTCATCGCATTCCACAATGGAACTTCATCGGGATTCGAACTACGATTCATTTTAGAACTTTTTAGTGATAGGGCTTGTATTTTTAAATTCCAGGATTAATTGTTGGATTATATTCACAAACTGTAAGCCTTTTTTCATATTTTTACCGTGTTTTCTAGGGAAATAAATTATTTTTGCTAAATATACAAAGCTTGTCGGCTTCACTCGTTTCTTTGTTACTTTGTAAGAGCCTAGTCATGTAACAAAGAATAAATCTTATTAGGAAGCATGTTTAAGAAAAAAATATATATGTCTCATCGGGTAATTATTAAATAAAATCAGTTATACATATAAGGATCCATTCCATGGTATTATTTCTGAAAAACAAAAATCCGAGAAACAAAATGGCAAAACCAGCGCGAAGCACTATACAAGATACCTGAAATGCAAAGAGTGTGCAGAATCAGCGCGATTAAAATGATATTACAGTTGATGACATAAAGGATTAGAAAGACCACGCTGCAAAGGTATACACGTGAATGTTAAATCAAACAGCAAATATACATTCAATGAGTTAGCACAATTAATCTTATGGACATTTTAAACATTACATTTCCCACAGAAGACATAACGCCTATAGGCTAATGTTAAATTCTCTTTGAGGCCATAAAGGCCAATTCAAATTAGAGTAGGTAATGTTGATTCCGCAGAAGCCATAGCGGCCATCGGAGGTTTTGATAGTCCCCTCGGCTGTTGTCACTGAAAATGATAATCTATCCATTTCACGACATATGATATATCTTGTTGATTGTAATTATACGTATATTATTTCCAGTTAAATGAGAACAACATAAATTACTAATTAAATTTAATGAATATATCTCTGTAAATAGTGAAAAAGAAAATTGTGACTACAAAATGGTGTGTGTACATTTCATGAAATCGATATTTCTACTCTATAATAGGCAACTTATCTTCAAAACGTTACCAAAGGTTGTTGATTAGCGATGGAAACATGTCAAAACATCGTATGGCTGAAACTTCATTATTTAACAACTGACTCATGAAAATTTCAGAAAAGTCGTGAGAGAATGCATAGTAGTTTGGGGTAGTTGATGCAAATATAACGCATCGGGTAAAAATAAAATAATGTTTCAGTGTTAACTTCTCGGATTATGAAAAACATATATATAATAAAGAGGTAGACATAGGCATATTGACAAGCGTATTAGACATTTTCATGTTGAGGTGGTTCGACAGAAAGGTATTAAGCCAATCGGGACTTTGTCTGCTAAAATATTGCTTTGTTTCCATCATTACATTAATAAATATGCCTCATTTGTTGTTTCCCCCATTGTAAATGCAGTGGTGGAATACTTATTGTTGTCTACGTCTAAAACATGTAAGAACGATTACGTAAAAACCGCTAACTTTCAATAACTTCTGCAATTTTTATTGGCCCGTCCTTTCGATTAAAATAACTAGACGAATGTGCACAGATGAAATTTCACATTCATTTTTATGTGCTCGTCTTGATGATCTGATCAGTTTTCCATTCTGTGTTAGCAATTTTCGCAATGTAGTGTGTGTTTGTGTTCTGAAAGTAAAACAAAAACTAACTTGAATGTACAAGGTCTATATGATTTGTTTATATAAATCAATTAAATAGCAACTTTTATCTTTATTAAAGGTGATAGGCCATACTCCAACATCTTTCTGTTTACATCAGATTCGCATTATTTGATAAAAGTAGTTATACTAGCAGAAAAAGAATAGAAATTATCAAATGTAAATAATAAATAATAATTTAATTACTCGAAATAAAAGTATACAACGCTGTTACTTCCCCTTAGCTACGATTTCTCACCTATAGAGGACGCCAACTGGAAACGACGTACATTTATCCCCACAAGACGAAGTACATGCTTCTTGTTGTTGAAAAAAAAAAAAAAAAAAACACTTTAAACTCTGGACAGGAAACATTTAGATGCAACAATTGAAAACGAATTTAATGTTCAGCCTTATATCGATGTGCCTGCAGGATGTACTAAGTTATGTCGCTTTCAAAACTGTTGCATTGTTTCAATTTATTTTCAACATTCCCGTTAAAACAGGTAAAAATTAATCAATAACGGCATCCATATGTCGGCCGACCTTGTTAAAAAAAATCGGCGCATTTTAAAGAATTAACTTGAACCAAAGTTGACTCCCCTATGTCGGCCGACTTCATGAAGAACAATCAGTCTACTTAAAAGAATCCAAATTCCGCTTCCGGGGTTGGCTTGCTTTGTAATAAAATAACTTTGTATTTGATATCCTGTCGGTAAGTTTAAGCAATGAGTTTATTGCTCGCTTCCAATTGTATTTATACACCACCCATGGCTTCTATTTGTTTGTCATATGTAGTCATAATTGATAGAAACGGGCATGGATATTTTCAGCGTAAATAGTATACCCAACAGGAACTTGCTTCAGTAATACATTTGCAACCATTGCCAGCGAAAATATTATCATTTGCATTCTCAGTGAATGTATTTTCAAATAATGATTTTTATTTGCGAGATACAGTCGTATAGTTAAACTGGATATAATTCAATCTTGGTAATTTTGCACTTTACACCGTATCAAGCGTAAATGGCATGTGCCTTCAACAATCGGTTGATATTCCCGCCTCTTTTGCGATTTTGTTATTTGACATAAGCGATAAACACTACAGAAAGGATGCATACGCCAGCTGGCATCCGCTACATACACGGAGTTCGTGGATATATTTCTTTCCTTAATAAATAAAGGATGATTAAAAAAAGAAGGAATAAATTATAACAATGCAAGCTTAGTTTCTTTCATTTTATTTTAAAGTATGTGTTTTGTTTATCTATTTTATTGCATCTTGCAGCGGTCGGGGGCACAAACTCAGCACAAAATTATTTCGTTTCTTATGTCTTGGAACATTTACCTTGATGAAAAAAGTTTCGCCATAAGTTTTGGGACAGGAAAAAAAATTATTTTATCGTGTCCCGATATATACGATATACGATAAATAAGGTATATATAT
>JAECUM010032734.1:0-31084 GCA_016617855.1 Megalonaias nervosa | reverse complement strand
ATATTTTCTAATATGTTCAACATAATTTAAGAAAAAGGAACAATTATATTGTGATGACACAACCACATTATATCAACAATAAGTGATTCTTATTTAGAAGAGGAACATCTAGATAAAAGGGCCAAAATAAACCTTGCAAGAAGCAAACAAAAAGACTGGTATAACATTGCGAAGATGGCTATCAATAAAGCCAAAGGACTTTGAAACTTTTGATGATGAAGTATTGACCCTGATTCGAAGCCATTTGTGCCTGGTGGTTCGCAGCAGTAATAGAGATATGTACAAAATACCATCTTTAAATAAAGTTCTCTACAGTTGGAACAGTTAGACAAATACAATTATTATCGTTATTGACGTTGAATTGGATGACGTAAATCGGTTTTGCAAACTACTATTGTTGCTCTAAAATCTGCCTGTTAAGGCAATGTGGAACACTACTCTAATATTATAGAATGTTATATTTCAAAAAGTCATAACTGCTTATATTTGACTACAAACACACCTTTAGCATTGTAAAGTAAAGCAGAATTTGGATTAGGCTGTATCTCGCAGAGGCGTTGCAGATACTACAAATATGGTAAACAATACGTCTTCTGTGGGTCAAGAACCATTAACGGGTGCTAAAAGCGTGATGAATTTCAAAGATAAACTGGCCATAAATCATCCAGACGATGAAAAGGAATGGTGTGCAGGAATAATTCTGATAACTAAAGGCCATCGTTACTGTCCAAATATATCTAGCCAGTATAATTATAATACAACCCAAAACGTGCCCGTTTATAGCAGTCGTTAAATGTAAGTGATGATAGCTTGAAATTTAAACGTCCAGTTGGAAACGACACACTTTGTAAATGTATGATACCTAATAATAACAGCAGTAAGTTCTTAAAACCCAACTCAAACAATCATATATCCACACTTTACATAGGACTTGAAACACGTACTGACTGCAGTAGAGATAATGTCTTCTTAATAATTTCCTACAGGGAAGACTGACGCAATAATTGCATTTGATGTTATGGGACGCTGTGATAGTGGACCGCCTGAACTAAGGACATATATTCAAATGTTTAGCGGAGTCCGACACTGCTGCAGCTAATCACGCTGCCACAGATAATCGACTCAGTTTCTAAATGAAGCTAATATTTTAAGGTAATTTTATTGTCAAGGATTTTCTTTAGATATAACCCTGATTTTAATTTGCGAGAAACCTTCATACGTATACTAATAACAGTACCAAAAGCAAATAGATTTTAATGCACTTAAGCATAACTTATTATATTTTTATATGTTTCTTTCTTTATCTGATCTATATCTCCTTCATAAATCCCGTTCGTCTTTTTTGTCTGCCCTGTAAATCGGAAGGAATTTAAAGTCTGTTCAACAATCCTAAACACGGAAAGGAAACATCAAGAATGTTGTAATGTATAAAATGATGACTAATAATCATATACTTCATCGTATGTTAATTTATATCATTTTATTTCATTCACGTACACTACCTCAATAAAGACTTAAAAGACTTAAAGTAATGACAGAATTAATATCGATACGTAGAAAAACAGATGAATAATGGTTAACTTCTGTTAACCTGTTCGGAATATAGTCACTTAAGTACTGCCTTTTGCACACCTGACGTTTATCATATAACATTTTACGGGGGTGGGTGGGTGGGCTGTGCTAATATTATGTACGTCTGAGAGAATGACAGGTTTTAGTTGAAGTTGTTTGCATTTGCTACATGCATAATGGAGAGAATGTTACTATACGTCTATGTTACTTTCATATACTGTGGCTGTAATTACTCTGGATATTGCGCGTCTGGAATTTGTACATGATGTAAGCATACATATAATCAAAATGGTTGCTCCAACTCCTCGAAAGATCGCCTAAATTGTCTTAAAGAACACTATCTTCAGCAGGCATTAAAATAGAAAAAACAAATTTTTCCATTAGACAAACTAGCTTCTGCAAATACAATGAATGAATTACAAACTAATGAAAAGTGAAAGAAAAAAAAAGGTTATCGACTCCTTTCTACAAGAAGCGACATGACCATGTTTTTTTCATTAATACGCGTCTGAAGTATAGCCAACCTGTAAACTCTATAACCAAAATTACCTCCATCAACCATGCACCAAAATAAAAGGAATTCAAAGTGCTTTTGACAATACCTAAGATTTAAGATATGTAGGGTATTTTTGAAATAGGCAGTATAGCCAGTGAGGAATACCAGCAAAATAGCTTTATTTAAAAATTTAACCGTATGCAAATTATAATACTGTAGAGTGTCACCTTAGTGATGCAAATATTAAGCTTTGCTTTTCCTGAAAGTAATAACTGGTTGTAAAACAAAACAGCGATAGACTATAACCAATTTTTTTAAAGAAATATTACTAGTATAAATTGGCAGATGAGCGAAAATTGGCGTGGACTTTCTGATCATAGATTTGAGTATGAACGGTATCATTCCGATGCAATGGTTTGAGAACCTGAGTTACTATATTGCAGACGTTTTCTTACATTCCCATTGCTTAAATTGCCACCCATTGGTTCTGCTTAAACGGGTATAGCACACGGCTCAACTATCGTCTCATCACGAGTGTTAGCTTGTCAGTTTATCCAGTAAGCGTCTTGGCGATGATATTCATACTGCCATCTTATTTGTTCATTAGCAGCCTCGAGGTCAGTCCTACGGATCATACGATTTGGAATACTTCACCTATTTACGCAAGGGTTGACCTAGACGTTACAAATGATCGATCAGTTTTTTTAATTATAACCTCTCCGTTAATCCTACAGGCAACAGAATTATAGAAATTACCAAATACATTGGGTTTCTATTCTTGAGGAGAAATTACCAGAGAACAAGTTGTATGATTTTTCTGTGAACCCCAGCGCCGAAATACAATCAGATCATGTTTTCTTCTCTCGCCCAAATAGTCGAGGTCGTTCTGAACCCTTGCTTCATGTGACGTCAGTGATCAGAAGTCCGTGGGACTCAAGCAGTGGAAGTCATCATGGCTAGATTTTACCGATTATAAAACGTTAAGAGAATTTAAAGTGATCTAGTTGCTAGTCATATGTAGTACTATATAAATGTTATAATATTTCTCACGCATATCAATACATTGACGAATGCATTTTTTGTCAGTCTGCTTGTTGCACTTCTCTTTCATCTGTCCATATCCAGGCCAACGAAATTCTAAAGTCTACATTTCAATCAAATACTTGCCAGAATAAAACTATCACATTATAATTGCAGTTGCATCAGTTGAGAAATGTAGGGAAGATTTTCATTGGTCAGAACATAACCATGTGATCAGACCCACTTGCGTTTATTTCTTTATAAACTGTAGGAGAAATATCTTTTACTTTTATAATTAGCGTCACGTGCAAAGTAACAAATGTAAACACTGAATCAGAAGGCATGCACACTGCATGACTTTAAAACAAAATAAAAACGGTGGAATTATTTTTTATTTAGAAAATTTTATAAATTGATTTGACATAATCAAATAACAAATCATTATAACCTTTCTGAAGAGAAATAATTCATTCTTTGAATAGGTTTGAGAAAAGACTGGGAAGCTCAAATTCTGGTAAGAAAAACATTGGGTTTATGATGTACAACACTTTCACTGCGGCTCTTTATAAATTAATTTAAAAGTATAGGTAAATGGATACAGTGATTGGGAGGACGGGGGATCAAATACTAGCATTATAATAATTGATAGTTACGATGTGAGTGGTGGGGGTTAGAGATCCTGCTACTTCCCCATCATAACTGTCATGGTCGATGTCTCCCACTATTTGACTATTCCCCCCCCCCCATCTCTATAACCATTTACCAATAGTCTTAATAAGTAGCACATATAGGTAGCCTAAACCGTTAATGAACAGGAAAATAGATTTACAAAAAAAAACAATTGGTTACTCTCGTGTCAGGACAATAACGATTCTGCGAAGGCAACAAAGAACTCCTGAGCGCATCAAAGCCGTGAGTCATTCGTATGTCAAATCAAACAACATAAACTTTGCTTTGAATATTGAACTCCTACTCAGATTACATATGCCAATTTAGATAAAAGATTAAGTCTATTCTGTTGAACGTTCACATGCTTATATCGCCTACCATTGGATGAACTAATATTTTTATGTTGACGTAGCTACTACCTTGCAGATGGGGAATCCTTTGTTCCATAAATAGCTACTTAGCAGACGCCCTTAACAAGAATTCATAGGCTAAATAAAGATGTAAAACTGATAGAAAATATCTTACAAAACAAAACAAAATAATAATAAAAAATAAATAAAATTATAAAGAATTGCAATTATAAGAGTTTAATGTTTTTTCCTGAGTTTATCGTGGTATAAACTGTCAGTTGCCTACTCACACAGCTTGCATAACGCCCTTCGGGCGTTATTTGCTGTGTGATTAGGCAAATGACAGTTTATACCAAGATAAACTCAGACAAAAAAAATTGAACTCTTAGATAAAACAACCGATGGCTCTTTACTTCACTTTTTACAAGGTTTTCTCAACCGCAGACAAAACGATATTCACCTCTGTCGTAATTTGTTTCTCTGAGGATGATATGTCATCGTAGCAACCTCATCAGAAGTCATATGTTGCCAAATGGTGCCAACAAATCTTCATTCAGTGAGATCTTATAAAACAAAATATTGCTGTCAGTAAATGCTGAAAGATTTATTTGTTTTGAGCGTTACCGTGAAAAGTGCACAGACAGATGCATAATTTGGTAAGATGATGGCATTTAACACCATATACACGGTACATATAAGTTTATGAGAGGCTTTTCATCATCCTGTGTAGATCTCAAAAAGTTCGCAAATGGAGGCAAACTCACCATTTGGAAATAAAAAAAATATGGTCATTGTGACTAAGTGATGACGTAGGTCCCTCCACCCAATTGAATCTATAGCCGGATGTGCAGAGGACGAAGCATTGATTTAGTCAGAGGAGAATAAATTCACGTAAACAGTGTGAATCTGGACTATGTTGCTGACATATGGATTTCATATATGTTGCAGTGTTGATACTTGTTTTGTTTAATGCTAAGAAAAGTGCTGAATGTGATAGTAAGTACAAACGTATATGATCTTAGTGAGATAAATAAATATCTTGTTGCAGTTCTTTTTTATTCTTGTCCTGTAAGGATCTCAAAGACTGGTACTTGGCAGATTGTTTTGTAAAACTGTAAAATATCTATTGATGATGCAAATCAAAAAGAAAACAAAGCTAAAGGAGTACTTTCAAATTGAGTGTACACTTCTTCAGGTACAAAATAATTTTGAAGAACGGTTAACGTATATAGAAATAACTAAAACGAAGTACGTCATTTATGTAACGTCGTTTGATGATATGCATTTTCATACCAATGTAATGCATAATTGGGTGAGAAACAAATATGAATCTGTATCAAAAACCGAATTAATTAGACAACATACAGACAAGCACCCATTCATAGAGGTTTTATTGAATGAATACTGAGAATAATGTGACCAGATTCGTTTGGCAGAGAATATGCAAGCTTGGGAGGGCATTCTCCCCGTCTCGAATGCAAAGTATTTTTTCAATATTAAGTCATTATCGTTTATTATGTACTTTTAAATAAGTATATTATTAGTTCCGTTTTGTTTTCGGAATGCCACAAGTGAAACAAATATTATTTAAACGCTTTATTAAGCATTATACATGTAGATCATTCGTGTCAAGCTACCTCTACAGTCCGACTTGGTTCGCGTTCTCTGCTCGTTTTCTCCTACACAAACTTAACTAGACTAAACTAAGTCGAGTTCAAAGTGGTAATTCCATGTTTAATTATCAGTGCTATTCTGATTTAAACGTCTCTGGTCGCTCTGTTCATATTTAGCTATTAGCAATTTGGCGATGTCATCCTGAGCCTGTTTTGATCAGCCTTCAAGCAAAACTGAAAACATCTTGCAGAAAACTTTCTGAGCTGCAGGTGAGATAGTAATGCCCATGATAGTATAAACATCTTCCACTATGTATCGATCATTAACATCAGCAAGTTTCTAAAAGGACCAATAATCGTAACTGTGAACAAAACGATACATTTTTCGTGGCACAATTAATCCTTGCAATTAAACCAAATAGTCATCTCTGAAATGATTAACTTAACTAATATCCTCGTAATTAAAATAGAGTTACAACGACTATTTACCGAAGAATTTGAAAAGATATCGTTTAATGCTTTATGTCGGATCGTAACGGTCTATTCAGATCAACATCATTACAGTAAGAATACATTAAGACCTTACTGAGAAATTAGTACAGCTCTAGCATGATAAAATGGTGCAGTTGAGCTCAAACAGCATACTGCATATTGTTGCGACCAAAACATTTTTTATTAAACATAAAATTCGTCGCAGTTGTTTCGTGTTGCAACAATATAGGCACAAAATGAAATAATCAAAATTGAGGCAGTTGGTTTTTTTTAATAAAAAAAATAGAATTTGTATTTTTATGGCGGAACTATTTTATTAAATATTCTTCATATGGACATTTTTAGTTTCCATACAACTTACCATTGAATGATCTAATATAATTAGAAGGAAACATAGCTGTTAGCCAGCAGTAAATACTCAACCACAATGATAGACTAAATAGCATTTTTAGTTTAGTTGCTCTTTATCAGTAGGAAGATGTGTTTCAAATAAATATGAAGTCTTCCATCCCAAGGAGAAATAAAAATTCAGTTTATATTGTCATCATGAGTTTTCTTTTAAGATGCCATACATTTATTTCAATTTTTAGTGAATGTCTTTCTGTTTAAGTAGAAGCTATTCCAGTTCTCTTGTTTTTGAATTTTAGATGAGGATATAATTGTTATGTCTGGTTGTAATATTTCCCTTACATGGACATTACCGAAAACAAGAAAGGACCTCCTTGCATTCAAGATTGGCAGTTCGTTCCGGAGACCAATCGCAATGTTATCAGCTGGTCAGAATTGCCAGGTACGGGACAATTCATCATTGTTTTGCAACATAAATGATAGTGACAATGGACTCATTGTAGTGCTGACGATATTCAACATAACTTCGGGACAAAGTGGTAATTACACAATTTGGAAAAAAGTATATGGTCGGAACAGTTTTCAAGCACTTCTAAAAAGCTTGTTGTCATCGGTGAGTCGAGACATTTGAACGAGAGCTAATGAGTTTTGTTTTTTTATAATAAACCTTTATGGAACAATCAGAATTTAATTTATCCCTTTATTTTTTCCATTTCTTCAAGACAGAGTAAAAATTATCATGTGGAAAATGCTGATAATTCTTGTCATTATGATTGCCAGAATTGTCAAAATATCGTAGGTAGAAAGTTTTGAATTACTGTTTCCTTATTATCTATCGGTCATCAGTATTTTCGTTGGAAAGCCATTAGGTATTTTGAATGAATCACATATAATATACTGATAATAATATGTATCCATCTCCGATGTGGACCTTAACCTTAATGTAGCTAATAGGCATGGGACGAATGCAACGATTCAGGAAGGTATAGACCTTTGAAATACATCTTTGTTGGTTACGGTTGCATGTATCCAATGAAATCGCGTTAGGTTGTAGAACATATTGTAACGTTTGAATAGTGTCACAAACAAGTTAACACCATGTAACTATCTTAGCAAATTCTAAACCTGATCTTCAATCAATTTCAAAGATAACAACACTGTTGTGTTAGTGTTTCCAGGAATCCTAACATTACATACTGTCTTCAAGAATTCCAGATGTCTTTCATGGCATAATCGTTAATTTTGTTTTCATTTCGAGATTAAGTAAATATGATGTGGCTTTGAAGAGATATAACATTTGAAGGTAATAGATACCCCAACATGTCGATAATAAGTCCGAACTTATGATAATCACAAGTAATTTTGGAGTGGTTTATTTTATAGGACGGCCCACTTTTGAGGTAGTGAGCAAAATACCGATACAAGATAGAAAATATCCTTTAATTCTCTTGCGCTAAACAGAAAGTTGATTTATTATTTCGAAGTTGACTTACTTTCGAGGACTGCTAATTTTCAAATTGCTGGTGTATTTCATCGAAAGTGAAACAAATAGGCAGCAAAATTGATGAATGTTTAAATAAATTTCTACATAGATAGTAAAACTCGGAAATTTGATCAATTTTGCCATTGCACAGCTAAGCAGAGTGTTCATAAAATTTTTACAGCTAAAAGTTTTGTTTGAATCTGTAAAGGGCTATAAATAGCATATAATATCATCAACGTATGACTCTTCTTTCCCGTAATGTGATCAGCACGTCCCGAAAACTTGACAAATTGAACGCAAAGAACAAAATATCATTTAAATGCTGGATTTTCCTTTCTATGTATTTTATTACAGTCTTACAGTAAGTATCATTCCATCATATATTGTCTATCATACAGGCAAGCCGAAAATAATGACAGTACGGAAACCCATCTTAGGCCAGCCATTTCAAATGACCTGCAACGCTACCCAAGAACAAGAACGTTGTTTATATAGATGGAAAATAAATGGTATAGAGAGAACAACTGTCTACAATGTAAATTCACAAAATATTTCCAGTCTTGGCATGATTGACGATTTCAGCAACGTTACATGCCAAGTATGTTTGAATGAAAGAGCAAGCAACCTCTCGTGTGTAACCTGCGAAAATGATGGCTGTTCGATAGACAGTGATCCTTATACAATACAAGTAATATGTAAGTTAATTTGAAATTTTTATGGATAGACCGTCAGAAAGACACACAAATACACACACACATACATACATACATACATACATACATACATATATATATATATATATATATATATATATATATATATATATATATAGAGAGAGAGAGAGAGAGAGAGAGAGAGAGAGAGAGAGAGAGAGAGAGAGACAGGGGCAGAGACAGACAGACAGCGATATAGGAAAACCGTTACTGTTACAAAAGTATGAAGGCCTATAAGAGAAGCTATAAGACAGAACAGAACAAGTGCATCAATGTTAGTCATACAACCAACTGCTCTTACTTGCAACATAAGTGTTGAAAATTGTATATCACCAGTGACACTCTCATGAGACAGAGTGAACTGGGAGCACCTGAGTTGTCAAAGTAAGAGCTCTTCGCTGTAACGTTATTGATATTTTGTGACTCAGCCACTAGCTACCTTGTCACGTGATTATACCTAAATTCCGTCTCTGCAAGTAAGTAAATCCTTATTTTTTGCTTTTGCATATTAAACATATCTTCACATCCTGCATTAAAGATAAGGCAAAGAAAAACTTGTAGAAAATGTTATCTCTTTCAGCTAGTAGAAACCTTTATCTGATTTTAACCATATTTTTGAATGAATTTCCAAATAGCAACTGATAAAACGTATACTTTAGTGCTTAAGCTAGCAGATCTGACGCTGTCATGGCAATGTTTTGATCTCTTTAAGATAGACTTTGATTAGGTGTTGGGCCTGTTTTTCGAAGAGTCTCTCAAGAGAGGGACCGCTGTTTAAGTAATTGTATACATTTTTCTTTCCAATAAACAGAGAACGACGGAAGTACGTATTTACAAAAACTCGGTAACAGATTCTTTCTCAAGGCTAATACAAATTTGTACAAATATGAAAGACTATATAAGGAAACGACAAGGTTGAATAGTGCTAATGAAGAATGTAGACCCATAGCTGACAACCATTACTCACGTAATTATTACCTTTTACAATCATATTGCTTGGACATTCTTGGAAATATTACATTTAAGTTTTTGTTAATATACAAAACAAATGAAGTTTGTTTTCTATTTTTGATGGGCAGAGTTGACTTCCAGTTTAATATGTAATTGATGTAGTCGGACAATACTATAGCTGACAGATAGCATCAATCCTCCTTATGTTGTATAGATTAAATTTACTCTAAGTTAGAACTCATTTGAATGTATAAAGTCCAGTCAGCAGTGCAACCTGTTTTTCAAGGTTCACTATTTTGAATTCTTTTAATCACGGAAGGTGCTGAAAGTTTTAAAATATTATACATAGATGACCGAATTTTTTAAAATTTTTCTGTTATCAGAGCAATCCTGAATAAATGGGACGTGAACATAATTATCGATCGAAAATACTTCAAAAGTTAGCCCTAAGATTAGCATTGTGCGCATTCGTATTGTCTGCTCGATCTTCCAATGACTTGGTAAATCACATGAGAATTTTTAGAGTTTCTAATGGCTGACTAAATGGTTCTCTTTTAGAACAGTATACATTTCCCTTCAACTATGAGATACTATGCTTGAATTCAATAATTATATCTGTTCCAGTGGCCATTATTGTCACTTGCAGAATTTCTTTGACGTAAAACGACATCATATGATGTACTTCAGCGATTATTGCCTTCAGCCTTGGAAACTGTTCTCCTCAAGTGTTGTCTGGTGGAGTATAGTGCAACCCTCCACTACCTCCTACCACAGAGAAACACACGTCACAAGGCCTAACAGCAATTCAAAATGGACACTATTTACATCTGAGGGTTTTACTTCTAGCATACAATGGAGAAACCCGACTGCACTGCATGTCACATCATCACCATATAAATATAATGTTGTCAATTATTCTAAGTCACCGTGTTTTTGATGTGCATAATGCCCTGAAATAAAATTTCTAAAATCAAAATTAAGACAGATCTATATAAAAAAAAAACACAACAGCTACAGTAGACATTGCTCTTACATGTTAACACATTAATCTGACTTCCAGGTATATTTTTTTCAGATGGACCAGACAATGTATCGCTCAGTCGAGGAGAAAGACAATTTTACCTCAAGGAGAATGAGATTTTCATAATAGATTGTTTCGCTAATTGCTACCCAAACTGCATATTTTGGTGGAAGGGTCGTGACACTATCGAAAGCCAGAAGCTAAACATCAGCTTTGAGTCAAGAATGTCTGGACAGTACGCATGTCATGTTAGCAATCTACATACAAATGTTACATTAATATCAGACCCCATTACCCTGCATCATGCTAAGGAAGGTAAGTTGGATAACTAATAATTTATATCGTATATGTGTCCGTTCTTGCCTACATATCTGGGGTATAATAAAAAAGAAATTTCTTTCACGATTCTCAACACAACCAGGATTTAGCTATGGCAAATATGACTTTCATGTTATAGAAAAAAATCATACAAAAGTTGCGACATAGAAATATCAATACAAACCCGTTGCAACACAAGTCTTTCTACAAATATTTTCAAAAGGATCAGTGATTACCACTTTGTATTAGTTCCTCTGACCCTACCATGTAGCGTGGAATGATTGGCAGAGGTTACAGTACAACAGTATATAAAATGCTCTGCAAAATATATCACGTACAAACACACGAACGTGCACATCTTTAGCGCGTGAAAATGAGTATCCCGTTCATATAAACTAGTCACAGCCGGTAATCTCATCCTGCATAACACTTTGGTATATGATACAATACCAGAGGGAACTCTCTGGTTATCAAGAAACAAAACGAAAAGATCTTTGGTTCGATCGTTATGTGCTCTAATAATTTATTATTTTTAAAATATTTTGATATCCTACTTGCGAAATTGGAGAGTGTAGCTCCCTTTAATGATTCTCTCTTGAAGCGTACTCACCATAATCTGCGAGGTATTTTGTTTTTTGTATCCTGGGGTTACTGCCTTATAAAATAGCTGCGACCTTCGTTCTGACCGGCGATAATGTTAACTTTGCACGAAGAAGATGGTATTCGTAAACAATCCACTCTATTTATATTTATCTAGAAATAAGAAACCACTTCAGCAAATGATGTAGAAAACGTGATTATAAAATATAAACATAAATGTCTAAGAAAGCAAATGAGAACTGTTATGATCGAAGAGAGTGGTGGTTAAGCGTGAGGGGAAAAGATGTTACGAATTCTTAATTTCATACTGTTTAAAGAGTGTTTCCATACAAAGCATATACTATTTAATCAAGCTATAAAAGTCAAATATTAAAAATGCATTGATAATTATCCTAGGACGTATCTTGTACATAGAAAAACCGGAGGAGCCATACAGAAAATGTTTACCTTTCTTCTCGCTTTCTCTCTACAGAGCCTTTGAGGTCTTAAGAAACGTTCTTTACTTTACTTTAGTTTGGTCTCGGTCTAGTAGTGGTCTAAAGCGCTCACCGTTCCAAATAACTGCCATCTCGGCTACGTTAGAAGGCTTGCTAGCAGCTTCTCGTAGCCGGTGGTTCGACCCGGGTTTTTCCTGGTTATTCTTTCACCAGTTATACTGACCACCATGTATAGCCTATTTTGTTCTAAAAATGTCGTTAAACACCACACAAACAACAACATCCTTCGTCTGTCTTATTTTAGTCTAAAGTCCAATGTTTGCAAATCCAGACTGCCTGTTTTGTATTACTTAATATTTGATCTATATATGTCAAAATTTGATAGTTCTTTATCATCGGCTGAAAGGGTAAGGAGTGTAGGTTCAAACAGTTATGTAAAGAGTGAAATTTCTCTGTAATGGACAGTGCAAAAAGATAAGAAAAAAGTGAAATTTATTTATAATGTACAGTGCAAATATTTACATAAACAATGAAATCTCTCTATCCCTTTCGTTTACATTATCATTTTTGTCTTTTCCAGATTAGTGTACTTTATGCCCAGAAGAATTTCCAATGATCTCAAAATGTTAGTACCATTAGATAAATATGCACTGTAATTTATCTGTTATCAATGCCTAACAGAACTTTTCGTTATATATTCATCTATTGTAAATATATTTAGTTGTATGTTAGACGAGGTGTAATCCTTACACATAAATGAGCATAAATATATTTCTCGATCTCGGAGTTTCCAGTCTATGATATAATGCCCTTTATATGCGGTGAAAATGAACAGAGATAAGTGTAATCTGTTTGTGTTAGGCAGGTGTCCTTTATGTAAAGAACTATTATAAGGAGATTTAATAGTAACTACTGAAAGTAGCCAATACTGAAGGGTTTATAATACTGAAGATAATGTAAAGAACATATTTTATGCAGTCAACTGTTTTGGAGAGACAATCAAGCTCTCCGATTAGGCAGAGTTGCAAAGCCAGATGATCTACATTTTAGTGAAAGTTCTATGTATCGAAAAGCACTGCTTTGCTTCTAGATGGAGAGCCTGCGCTATTCATGCTAAGTGTGTGCCACGTTAAACTTGCAACTTTTACGGCACGTACGTTCGGTAGTCTCATATGATGCTACATTCGTGCCGCGTGCCTGGAACTTTTAGGAATAGTGTATGTGTGCTATCAGGTCTAATAAACTTGACCCGATCATCGCGCGTGTGTGTGTGTGTGTGTGTGTGTGTGTGTGTGTGTGTGTGTGTGTGTGTGTGTATCCATGTGTCTGTGTCTGTGTGTCTGTGTGTGTGTTCGAGAGAGAGAGAGAGAGAGAGAGAGAGAGAGAACACTTGTTTATTCTATTATTGCAAGTGCGAGTAAGTGAGCTCGCTGTATTTCAGTCGCAAATTAACGAATACGTGTTTTTATCAAATAAGAAGTATAATGTTCAAGATGAGCGGAAATTATCCAAGATTTTATTTAGTTCATAATTTCTGGGACCATTCAAATGTTAAGGTGTCATATTACGAGTCTATGCTCTTAATATAAGTAACAAAAAATAGTGAAAAGCAACAACGTTGCAAAATTCAGCAAATAATTTATTTCTCTAGAATACAAAGTGAAAATGAAAAAAAAGAACTTGCGGTATTACGAGTTAAATCCCAAAATAATCCCAGAATTACAGACACACATTCTAATAACAAAAGGTCTGCATAAGCTTTAGTGCAAATCCAAATTACGCCCAACACTTAAGGTGTTGATGTGTCTGTGGCCGCCTGTATCGTATTGTTGTAACAATAGTCTTTTGTTTAAACACAGTAATATAGTTCCAAGTTCGAAGTGACTATAAATCCCATTTGAAAGTCTCTGTAAAAGAATATTATAGTTTATGAACACTCTGTATTTCCAGAGAAAATAATCACTGCATTAAATAATTTGAAGAAATAAATTTTTCCAGCACAAGTTTACTTTTGGACACAAGAATGATACAAAATTGATTCTGCTAGGTCTTAAAGCACCAATGAATAATATTTCAAGTAACAAGATTATATAGTCTTACACTTGACCTCAGGTCACAATTCACATTTTCAATTAAAAGGACATTACCTAATGGAAAATAACCTTCTAGAATGTTCTTAACGTTTACAGAATAAAATGTTAGTTATTATTAGAAAGTATGTTACTAAATTATAATACATAACCTAGACTATGTCAGGTACGCCAGGTATATTGTTGGGGAATTTCAAATAACCTTGACCCAGATCCCAAATAAACATGTTTACTTCTATTAATAATGATCCTGATATAAAACACATACACACAGAGAACAGTTTACCTATGTATTATTTGTTTACAGAATTAAATAAAAACAAATCAATAATTCAGGTCAAATAAAAAATAAATTTGATTTTGGACAAGGTTAAGACCATGAAACAATATTATTTTACAATAGCATATAATGAAATAAAACAATATTAAAAAGTTAACGAACAAACAACGCAAATTTAATATATATAACAATCGCATAATATGAAGGACTTATATCGATACAAAGTACACATATCGAGCTGTCCTTGATCAATCTGTTCACTCGTTTTGTGACCTGCGTTCCAAGTACACTTAGTTGGTCTAATCAAGGTGACTAATAAGACAAAATGAATAAACATAAGATTAATAAAATTTTATATATTTTAAAGCAGAAGTGAATTTATCTATTTTAATTTATTTTTGATCAGTGGCAGACGTTTTCAGGATTTTGTTTCCAAAGTGGATCTTGAATGCATTTGTGCATAGCATATGTCTGAAGAAGAATGTACCTACAGCTTATAAATATGCAGAATTCATGTACATGATTATATGTTTTGTTTAAAATCCATCTTAATAAATATACTGACCTTACATTTAGAAAACGGAAAAATAATTAAGTGATATCTGGAATGCAAACCATTATTTAAAGGTATCGATTTAAACCATTATCAACAGCATGATATGCCGGTGCGATGTCAGTGCAAACGAGAGGGAGTTCATACACTTCGTCTCGTAGTACTTCGTGGACATCGTGTGACATTCGCCTAAAAATCCTACAGGCCCGCAGGACCAGTACACTGGATATTTTACTGGTCCTGTCCATAATCAACTGTTCCAATATTTAATCATATAAGAAGACAAAATATTGTCAATGACTCAATGGTAAATGCAGATAGACATGAATTTCAGCTTTTATGATGATGGCTTAAATAATACAAATGCAAACAAAAAGAAAGCCACAAAATAAGACATTTATATCACATATAAATGTCAACATCGCTCGATGGAATGGTGAGCGATATTAATAGATTGTCACAGACATGCGGCAGGTTGTAACAGACCCCGTCCCTGTTCAGCGTCTGTTTGTGTGCACGGGTGTAAATCGATTCCTTAACACACACACACACACACACACACACACACACACACACACACACACACACACACACACGCTCGAACCAGGCTTGTTCTCAGTCTAGGATTTTTACGGAGTTCCAAATTATAGTATGGCCAGGGCAAACATTGTGGATGTGCCATGATACCTCAGACAAGCTTGAACTTGGTCTTCGATGTTTATTAAAAATATCGCTTTCAGTGTCCTTTCCGTTTCCCCAATATAGTCGTGATGGCGCTGACTTTCGCCACGTGTTTCACACTTAATGTGATAGATAAGTCCACAAATATCTCTCATCGAGCGATGTTGACAGTCAATAGAGGTCACATCAGTGTGCTGATGAATTCCTTAGCGTAAGGACAAAAGCTTCAGGTAAGCTTTCTCTACTTTTTTGTATGTAATTGAACAGTTAAATACATTGTCAAATATGAATATTACTACCCAGTTAAGCTTTCGCCTTAATTACATCAGGTTATGAAGATAGCATGCATTGCAGTCGTACACTCAAATAAAGGTCCAAAGGGATGAAAGTATATATTTACAACTTAACTCTACACGTTAATTTCAGTAACAATGACTTTACTCATTATCTTGAATGCATATCCATCCCTCCATCATTAATATAAAATATCATTGTGAATTACATTTACTGAATGCATCGACTGGAAATTTCGGTACCATAAGCGTTTGTATGATGGTTTTGAGACGCTCCTTCTTCTCTCATATAAACTTACTTTAAGCCATTTTCAGTATAGGTTGAAAGCGTCTAGCACCATTGTAAATTTTGTCCTGCCATCTGTTTCTTCTTTCTGCGTCTTCTTTATCAAAATAATCCCGTATGTACAGGCAGACTTTCCGCAAAACACATTTGCTCTTTTTGGATGTGCGTCTCCGATATTTTAATGTTGTCATGGAATTATGAGCTTCTAAGGTAACAGCTGCAGTTGTTCGAATATGTAAACATTCTTCCTGTTGACCATTTGTGAAACTCAAAAACGACGTCGTAGTTTATTAAATCTGGAAGTTTGACTTAGATTATCTACGCTGGTTCAAATGTTTCGCGTGTACATTATGAGGAAGACATTTGTATTTTAACAAGTTCAACACTCCTTTTGAGTTTCCTGGAATTTCACATTCTTTCATATTATGCAGTAATGCTCCTTTAAGATGTTAAGCATATACTTTATGCAAATTTTGGCAAATTATAATGTCTAAGCCGGCATTTTGTCACGTGGTTTTACAGAGGATTGATCATTTCTTGGAACTATGTTTGCATCTTAAAAATGGTACATTATAAAACTACGTAGATTCCGAATCGATGTTTGTTTATCTCCTAGATAATAAATATATCTCCTAGACAATCTGTTAACATAACCGGATATTATGTTGGCATATTACATCGGATAACAAAGTGTCATAGTGGTAGGACACCAGCCAGGTAGTGAAGAAACACTTCACAAAATATTGGTCAAATAATGGACCTATAATACATTATATTTGTTTACACTTCATTAATATAGTCGATTCATACAATGTGCATGATTTCTATTTAACATGCCACGCTACAATGTACTATATACAGGACCAGTAGCCTACTTAACAACCCCAGTAGCACACATCTACATTTTTTCTCACTTAGATGTAGGTTTTAGCAATTCTGTAAAGTAACTATTGATATGTTTCCGTTAAGTCAATGCCCCAAAATAACCCAGCACTTATCCGTAACTCTGAGGAATACATAGCGTTATTATATATTTCATTGTTTTCACAAACGTTCTTAAAATTTGAAACTTTGCTCCTAATCAAACTGTCAGTGAATGTTTGTGGGAACAAGGGCGTGCATAGTAGCGCTTTAAATTCCCACCGATTCCTAGTACTTTCTAGGTACCTGGAGCATAATGTCATCCAAAGCTTGCCAATAATGAAAAAGCCTAAATATGTGTTGAAGGAGATAACAAATTATTTCTGTGCTCTCTTAGATGTGACTTAGTTTTCTTGACTATATTTTCTGGACTATATTATTTGCAAAGTTGTCTGTAGTGGCAACTTATATTGCCATTAAATTATAGAAATTCAAAAGGCATATTGAGTGCAAAGGTTAACTTAATCAAGCTGCAGAACATTTATATTAATATATTAAACACAGACAAAAACGTATTTGGACAGCATTTAATTTACGCCTTTTTCACGCAAAGAAATACACCCCCTACCCCCCCCCCCCATAAAGCTCTGAATTTTGTAATCAATAAATTATTTAATCGCTTATCTGCTAATGATCACAAAATCCAGATTGTGTAAATAAAACAGCCGCATTACATTACCGGTAACCCCTAACTTGCAGCAAATATAATCGTTCCTGTTAGAGTTGATATATCATTTAACCATCTGTTCTTAAAAGCGTGTAGACTTAATTTTTGAAGCATATTCCAATGAGTTTAAGTCCAAAACCTCTAGCTAAAACTCTGACAATTTCCTATGTAAGTACCTGTGATTCATAAAGCTAGTAATGCTTGAACTTGCTACTGCCTAAACACGAAGAAATTTAACCACATATTCAATAACCCTTCTATACATGATTTAAAACGTGAAGTCGTGAAGTAGCTTAATTATGCGGATATTTGTAAATACGAATTGTATTAACATGTAAATAAAGTAAAACTTTTTCATTGTCATATAAAATATGTTAATGTTCCAAACGTTTAAATAAATCTATAAAATAAACTTAAAATATGATTTTCATGCACCACAAAATATCTTTATTATCAGATCTCATGTGTGATTCATTAAGACAATGCCAAATAAAAATGGTACAAATATTGTAATCCATTAAGAACGCTCTCTGATGGGGTCGGTGCTCAACAATTCATGCTGGTACAACTGTTACCATATTTTCCACTATCTTTTTCACTTTTCACACAGCAGAACTTTAAATATCTAACAACAACGCCATGAGTTAG
This sequence comes from Megalonaias nervosa, assembly GCA_016617855.1. Lineage (NCBI taxonomy): Eukaryota > Metazoa > Mollusca > Bivalvia > Unionida > Unionidae > Megalonaias > Megalonaias nervosa. The sequence goes on along the minus strand of JAECUM010032734.1, from coordinate 12,582 downwards.
TAAACAGTGCAATGAGGGTGAAAGGGTTATGTTACAGTGGCAATGTATAAAAATGACGCTTTAATCAAATCCTGTTGGAAGTTCCTGTTAGGAATAACTCGATGGCAAGACATTTTATTATATTTGGACAAATATTACAAAACGATAGAACTTGATAAAATTGATTATCTAATGTTTTAATTACAGATGAAAAACGACAGAAGGATAACACAGGGGGTAAGTTTATGTATTAGTTCAAGACGAGCTAATGACTTTTTTCTTCTCACGAAGCTTCGGAAGCTTTCCTCTAAGACGAAAAATATTAATTTTATGCAGTTGTTTATGTTAAATAAAATGTATTTCCTTTACAGTTATTCACTTTGATCAGTATTAAGGAACCTTGTTTGTGGTGCTTGGTTCCTTTCCAAATGTATCCGTCAGCCAATCGTCTTTCCAGCGAGCGATTCGTTGCTATTGTTTGTATATGACGCACTACATTGTGAGAAATTACCCCATTTACCTGTGATGGCAGGTACTGCACGTGTTAAGTAGTAGTGTGATCTAATTTATAAAATTGGCATGTGCTTGCATTTGTGATCACGCTGTTGAGTGTGAGTCTAGTTAATAAAAAGTTTGTTTAGAACTGGGGATGCGTTCTAAGCTGCATGACGTAGACCTATCAAAGGAAACGTAAATTGTTTGACAAAGTATTAAGGATGTATGAATATTTATTCGAATACTTTTGCATTAATAAGACATATTTCTAAGTTAAATCCACATCCTAAGCTGATCGACATCAAGTTACAGATAATCATTTATGAATGTTAACCGGCACGTTAGATTCACAAGCAATACAACTGGACTTCTTCACTACTTTCCGTAACATAAACATGTAAAAACTATATATATATATATATATATATATATATATATATATATATATATATATATATATATATATATACCGTATATACTCGCGTATAAGCCGAAGAATTTAGGAAAAAATAAAGCCTTGAAGAAGGGGGGTCGGCTTATCTGCGGGCCAAGATCTAAGTCTGAAAATTTTAGAACTTTTCTTCTCGATTACCGGTATTTATTGTTACTGTCGATCGCCAAAGATGAGATCACATGCCTAATGATGCCACATGGCTCATGTGATATGTGCTGTCTTGAAGTGAAACAAGTCTTTTTCAAAACGTTTGACTTACCAAGCAATAAAACAGTCAATGCTGTTGGTGAGAAAAGTATTCTGATAAAAACGACCGGCCATGAAAAAACACATTTCACGGTTGTTTTGGCATGTTTAGCGGATGGATCAAAGCTGCCTCCTGTCATAATTTTTAAAAGGACGACGCTGCCAAAAAGCATGAAATATTCTGCTATTGTCATCGTTCGTGCACATGAAAAGGGATGGATGGATGAAAGTGGAACGATTGAATGGTTGGAGAAAGTCTGGAACAAGAGACCAGGTGCACTTCTTCAGAAATCTTCAATGCTTGTCTGGGACATGTTTCGAGCACACAAGACAGATGAAGTCAAAAAGGCCGCAAAGAAAATGAAAACGACATTGGCTGTGATACCAGGAGGTTTAACATCAGTGTTACAACCTCTTGATGTCTGCCTTAACAAGCCGTTTAAGGACAGGGTACGAAAGATATGGTCTGAATGGGTTTGTTCAGGCGCAGTGAAGATGACAAAAGGCAGGAATTTCACAAGGCTGGACCTCGACTTGGTCGCCAAGTGCGTCAAAGATGCATAGGACTCAATTCCATCGGACATGATTGTCAAATCATTTCGAAAGTGCTGTATCAGCAATGCCATGGATGGAACTGAGGATGATGCCATATTTGAATCAGACAATGACGAGGAGAATGAGAAGCAGAACGACACACTATCGGATGACACTGATGACAATGACGACGTATACGATGACAGCATGCCCATAACAGAAGTCGAGTTTTATGAACTGTTTGGCAATTCCGATACCGAGCCAGATTTTGAAGGATTTTGAATGTGATAAAACTTTTATAATTCAGGATTTTAGTATGAGGACATTATTATTTCAATTATTATTTAACACTGAAGATAAATTGTTTTTATTCCAACATATAAATTAGATTTCTTACTTTCATTTTCGTTAAATTTGAAGATAATATTTATTTTAGTAATGTGATTTGTCTAAATAAATGTACCGGTATTTAGAACTCACTTTATGCATTTTGTGACGTAGTCGTGAACATATGGGTCGGTTTATGCGCTGGTCATGCAATTTTTCCTATTTTTACTTAGTCAAGTGGGGGGGGGTCGGCTTATATGCAAACAGGTTTATACGTGAATATATATATATATATATATATATATATATATATATATATATATATATATATATATATATATATAAACTAAATAACAGCCGCAAAGAAACGCATTTCATCTTGTACATTGTTTCATCTTCAATTATAAACAAACGTAGGATACATGCATGCATACATACATACATACATACATACATACATACATACATACATATGTACGTATGTACGTGCGTGCGAGCGTGCATGTGCACATGTATGCATGCATACGTGGGTACGTGCGTACATACATACATACGTGTGTGCGTGCAAGCATATATTCATACACTTTTTGCATGCACAGCTAGATGTGTACAAAGAAAAATAAACTGCGATATAAGTTTCATTCCCCCCCCCAATCTCTTCATGATTGATAAATTTGTATTAATGCTAACTTCGACTTTATACGGCAGTCCTCGATATGGGATTAGTTGGAGTCGCCGTGTTGCTGGTGGTCATAGGATTTTTGTTGGTGAGGCAGTGGCGTGGGAATCCATCTAAACAAATAGGTATGAGTTTTTCTTTAATATTATTTACCTGTGTACTATGTTTCCAAGTTGTCTTGCTCGAGTCAATTTATAATACAAGCATTGTTGGAAACTATACCATGAAAATTTACTCTAAGTTAATAGTAGCATTAGCTAGCTACAAAATTAATCCTCCAGCAACCATATCTCGTATCTAGTACATGGTCGTTTGATTTTTGTTTTGTTTCTTTTTCTTTTGTTTGTTTGTTTGTTTGGGGTGTTTTGTTTGTTTGTTCTTGGGGTGTTTTATGTTTTATTTCGGGTTTTTGTTTGTTTTTTTACCTTGTTAGCATAATACCCGTAAAAACTGTTCTAATTCAATTTGCAATATATGCTCTAATCTTGATGGAGTAAAATGAAATTATTATACCACGCCTAATTGCATATATAATATCGTCAGAACTATAGGGGTAAAATGTGGAGTTCTAGCGTCATTATGGAGTTCGATCAGGATTTAGCATCAACGTTTGGACCTCTATACAGTAGTATGGAAACGTAGCATCGTGGATGTCACTGTAGAATCCCTATAGGAATTTAAGTTGAGCCTTTCGACCACTATGAAGTCCTGTGGTACGTAACATCACGTTTTGGCCTCTACAGGATCTATTGAGAACTTAACTTTAAGGATGTCACAGTGAGGATCTATAGGAATTTAATATTAACTTTTGGGCCACCTTCGAGTCTTACGAGTTTTTATCATCAGTGACACAAATCAATTAAGCGTCCTATAACAAAAAAGCATACACACTCACGCACACACACACATTTATTCCGACAAGCACTATTCAAACAAATATTTATTTTAGCAGGAAGACAGAATGTGACCATCCTATGACGGAATAAACACACATATGTTTACAAACATTGTTACAATTCATGAATTTTACCGTAATGCTTATCCGTGACATTACTCAGTGTGTGTGTGTGTGTGTGTGTGTGTGTGTGTGTGAGAGAGAGAGAGAGAGAGAGAGAGAGAGAGAGAGAGAGAGAGAGAGAGAGAGGAACATTACTTCATAAGCAATTATCAGAACAGACAATGGTTCTTTATTTGCCTTGATTTCAGATTCAACATTGCCACGCGCCCCATAACTAATCTGCACAAAGGATAACGTTTCTTCTTATTGTTTATAACAAATTACCTGCCATGTATTAACATTATTGAGTTCTTGTTATCCATTCTTATTACGTTGACCTGAAAGAAATATTTAAAATTATAATTTCATATAACATTACTTACTAGCGAAGGTAAAGATAACCATTTTTATTGCAACAGAGCGAAAAAGAAATCTTCAAACATACATGTATTTCACCTCATTCGCTACTTTCAATGTCTGTTCGATACGAAAATGCAGTTCACAAATTTTAAAGAGGAATTGAAATCTGCTGCTAATGTTTACCTACTAAAAGATATCCTTTTAAAGACAAACACGCATTTTGCCACCTAATACCCATTCCGGTACAAAATAATAAGTCTCAAAGTACCTAATGAGCAAACTTAAATGCAGTCTGCTTAATTTCCGATACTGTAATAGCTGTTTTGTTATATTTTATAGGAAAATATAGACACCTTGGTTGAAATATCAAATTGAAATTCACTGACAATTTTCACCTTATAAATGAATACTCACATCATTACAGTCAAGCACGCCGCACGCAAGAACTAATACGTTTAGAGGTAGAAGTGAATTTGGACTAGGATTTAATAATGAATAGTTACAGTAAAGGATTGGATGTAAAATACTATTTCTTTGAACTGTATAAGATGGCTAATGTGTGTTAATTTCCAGAACTGGAAATTCTGATGTAAATGAGAATAGTATGTTAGGAGTATTGTTACGTATATGTAATTAAATTGCTTGTGTGTTAGTTTTGAAATTTTTTTTTATTTTATTTTTGTTTCATTACATTTTATTGTAATGATTATTGAAAGGATTCAAAATTCTTTTCAGTAATTCGATATTTTCTTTTAGCAAATGTTGTTTATTTAAGACGTAAAAGTGTTACATGAGAATTATTTTTTATTAACCTAGCTCGTCTTGGGCTGACAAGAACGTAAACAGGCAGTTAAAATGATTGGTCAGTATCAGGGCCATACTTTCCTTGCGTGATCACCATGTGTAAACAACGCTTTTTTGTTATTGGTTCTTAAGTGGGGTTACACTGGCGTACGTGATGGATTTCTTGTAGTAAGAGACCACATAACCCATCTCGCGAGACTTGAAATGATGTTTTGGGGGTTTAAATACGCATTCTTAATATTCTTCTGGCAGAGTCGTTTTAACATCTTGAAGGAACAAGGTGTTATTTTTATTTGTTGCCAGATTGTTTGTTTTTCATCTGATTTTTGGATTTAATAATTTATTCTCCTGGAAACTCAACAAGTTGACTTTTTTTATAAAAAAATTCTGAAAGATATTCATGGAAATTTATTCTGGAATTATTCGGAAACAAAAACTGTGATTCAATTGAGGAATTGTTGATATTCGTACATTGGACCACATCTGACGTCATCGCCTTCCATATTTGTGTGTCGTCGAGATTCGAACTTGGATTCTAATAGAACTATTTAGTGATAGGACTTGTGTTTTTCATTCTTAGGATTAAATTTTGGATTATATTCACAAACCGTAAATCCTATTTAACAATCTTTACATTGTTTTCTAGGGAAATAAATTATTTTGTTAAAATATACAAAGCTTGTTGGCTTTCACTCTTTTCTTTGTTACTGAGTACGAGCCCTTGTCACGTAACAGTATTAAAATACTGAAAACAGACTTGGACGTAAAAAATCACGTGGTGCTAACTATGGCATTTAATGCTAGAGTCGCATGATATAGAAAAATATTCAAGTTACACTTTGGTTATAGAGTTACGAAGAAGAAATACAATTGAGAGAGTGTAAAGGTATTGAGCATATTGTGTTAACAACGATATTTGCGAAATCGTGGATGAATATCAATTTACGGTAACAATAAAATATTTTATAACAAATGTATATGAATTTTTCAGAAATATTTGCTAAGTTACGATTCAACAGTAAATGGAACCATTGCAGCTTGTACTTAACATGCCTTTAATGTCTTAAGAACATTAAAGGAATTAATATGGTTTTAGAAGTATTACTTGTTTTTTATTTTTTAAACATTGATACTCCTCTGCTTGTAGATCACCAATAACAATAAAGTACGCAGTAGTCTAACCGTTAAATTATTGATGTCTTCATACAGTTGTTCATACTGGTTCCAATTATCATATTCATTATATTTGCCTTAGATTTTCTGCTCTGTGTATTGACTTTTGTGAAAAAATATTCATACAGTTATATGGAATGTGTGTGCCAAAGATCTGTATTTCTTCCCCATACGACATAAAAATCTAGCTATTTTTCTAACCTTACTTTTCTTATCTCAGTCTGGTTGTTTCAGTTCGGTTGTCTCAGTCATGGTGTCCACATGCTAGAAACTACTTTTAACAAGAAGAAGCCCTTTTTGTCTTATGTTGTGCCTGAATGAGTTGTTATAAAATCTAACAAGAGCAACAGATAAATAACAAAAAGAACTTCATTCATAAAGCAACTTATGGCCTCTCAGACCCTGATAACACACCATGCAAAACATTTTGAGAGACAGACACATATACGCACACGAAATCGAGCTATTTGATAGAACTCGGAACACACAGGCTATACACAGGCTAGAAAAATCCAAACTCTCTCCAGAGTTATGACAAAGCCGGCAAGAACCAAAAATGTATTATGTCTGACCTGCTTTTTCTAATTTTGTCAAGAAAACTCCCAATCCACCCCAGCTGAATATGATCTAATAATGCAAATGCAAATGAAAAACTGATGCACTTACCAGTCAGAGTGGTTCAATCATCTGTCGTCACGCTCTTCCACAAGCGTATCATTGCACTTGTAATGGCAACACGTGCCGTATTTCCAGGACATGAAATATAAATTTCCCAAAAATCATACATAAGAAATCTCTTCACAATCACTATACACTCCGTTAGAGCTGTGCAACTAGTATTGTATCTCACCTTTGGCTACTATAAAACTTCTTCCAAATTAGAACTGATGAAAGTTAAGTTATTGATATAAAACATATGACTTACTTATTGTTATTTTCATTTAACATCTATCGATTAAATATGATTAAATGTTATAATACAATAATAACAATAATAATATCAAATGTTTTATGTTTCTATTTTTGCATGCTTAGAACCTGTGTACTTACGGTAGACAGGTCACCGCACTATCATTATTAACATATTCGTATTAATACGCAGTGTTTACTAACAACAGCACGTTGCTACAGACACTCGTGGTGCAGTAATTCCAACACGTGACAATTATAAGGTTTTCCCTTTTTTCTAAGAGCGGCACATATAGCTATATTCTACTTAGATAATTATTCAGATTTTCATTGAAGAGCACAATACCTGACGATTTTTATATAAAGAGAGGGGCAATAATCATACATGATTAATGCGATATGTGTTGCGTCAGCTAACTATATGGTAAAAATGCAGAGTTCTTTTACTTTAATTTGAAAAAAATGGGTGAAAAAGTAACCTATGTCTGTGTTTGTACCTAGATAAGGATATACCAGTTGCGGGTTTACATTATTTGTCTCCCCACGAGGCTCTCACACCTGGGAAGACAAATAATGTAACCCCTTGACTGGGATTTTCCTAGTCTCGGTGCAAACTCCAACATATATTTATTATTATTTGGAATAAAGTTTGATAATATTATGATACTTTATAAGAGTGATATTTGAAATAGCAAAGTAAACTTCCGATGATAATTGTGACCAAATTGCAGATAAACACTTATCGTTTCACAGACTCATACCAATCGGTACAATGTTAACACCTCTAGAGAGTGAATGGTGTGTTTGACAAACACTCATCTTGCAACACAAACACACATACGAATTGGATGACAGGTATGGGGTATAATACAAGATAGCAATCAAAGATAGTATTAAGACAAATACCCATACCTACAAACAAGGAATAACGGGTTCGGTGGATGGCTGTGGTAAAAACATACAAATCATTGTGAAGACAAACACCCATCTCTTTACTAAGGGATAGGATACGAGAAGATGGCATACGCTTTTTTTCTCAACAGATGCTCATTCAGAAATAATCGATTAAATGATATGAGTTATCTTCTGAAGTAAATAAGCCTTGTACCATCTAATTTCGCAAATGACTGACCTCATATATATATATATATATATATATATATATATATATATATATATATATATATATATATATATATATATATATATACGCACGGGCATGTGTACATACATTCATACATGCATACATACATTCATACATACATACATACATACATACATACATACATACATCTGTTCTGTACTTCTTCATGCCTGATCGATATTACAAATTAATGCATGGGTAGAGAAGGATTATAACATGATAACTGAACGCATACTTACATCCCATGATCCACATGAACAGACTAATATATGGGGTAAAAGGTGTATGCTGACTAACACAGACGCAGCCATACTTACGGTCTAAACACTGGTTCTTAAAAACTAATGTAATGAGGAGAAGGTTTATCATAGGCTAAATATCATACTTGCTTAAAATCTATCACAGACATTTACAAACTATTATTAAGCCACGTTGTCGAGCTAACAAAAACAGATTCTACTTTTTCACCGTTTCTACTGACATTGTGTCCAAAGTCAAAAATGTTGGAGACAACTTTATTTCAAAATAGTACAACTCTAAATTTAAATGTCATCTTTGGCATTAGGCAGTTTTCTAAGTTTAAATCTGTTTTTACTAGTTTGCATTACTAGTCTCTCATTCTCATTCATTTTAGATTGCCGATCCTGGATATTAATATATAATAAACAATATTAATCTTTTTTTTAAAGTTCAAAGCATTAGTATTTCATCTCCCATACCCAGCTGTAACTATCCATCACTGAGTCCAAATCTACATTAAGATCGCTGTCTCTATACAGATTAGTTTCTAAGTGTGAGATGTCAGACCGTTCTGACGTGAGTCCGTCTGTAGAAGTATTTGGCGTTAAGTAAAATTTATTGGTGAAATTTAATTTGCTATTTGAAGCATTCTTTCACAAAAATTGAAATATAGACATAAAACATCTCGAGTTAAGCAAGATTCATTTTTGTCTCCCTCATACACATGTTAGCGTGCAAGTATAGTGGTATTAAGTGATAATATTTGTGTTTCTCTGCAAAAGTGCGTGTTTGTCTGTCATTAGGGAAATATCAATGAATTTCAGTTTCTATTTCAATCTGTCATATGATTTCTTATCAAATAATAGAACATAGAGCATAAAGTAAAACACATATAATTTTGACCGTCTCTCTCTCTCTCATACAATAGCAATAGTTATCTTTATCTTCCCCTGGAACATCCGATCTTAGTAATTTTTTTAAAATAATGTATTTTTCTCACACTTAATTGCTTTCGTCCAACAATGCTGCAATATTCTTTAACAATGTATTCGAAACTGACTTTGATCTTTAGGGTTTAAATGTTGCACATGTGAAAATGGTTGTGGGTGAAAATTATATATATATATATATATATATATATATATATATATATATATATATATATATATATATATATATATATATATATATATATATTGCACCATAAGATCCATTGAATGTACTTTATACACGACGACAACGATCGGTAATTAGCACTTCAAAATATATTTATGTATGGATAGGATGTACAACTTGAAGTACTAAGAAGTACTGCCAAGAATATAATTTAGATTGGAATACATCTTATTTCACATATCTAGATAATAAATTCTCAAAATGTTACATGATATGGTCAAGCTCAATTATGAAAACAAAATTAGAGAAGTTAAATCGTTACGTTTACATTGGTCAAAAAGATCACTTACGCCACTTGAAACTCACTTATGTGAGAAGACTTGTCACCTCTAAACCTAAATGGAAAGAGACTGTAACAAAAACCCTCCACGCCAAATATATACATGTTTTTCACTTATGGTATAAATTTTATGACCAAGGTGAGGAATACTTTGAATGCATTCTGGACTGATGCAGTTGCAGCATATAGCGAATTACATAATAAAGTTACTGTAGAGAACTCGGACGCTTTTCTTAAAGATCCAATATGAATGAATCCAATTTTTAAAGTTGGAAGTTCTAGCATTATGTACATATACTGGGTGGAAACGGGAATTTTGTATTTAAACGATTTAGTGAAAACGGTTCATGGAGTAATATAAATGATTTTTTTAATAACTTTGAAATGCATGCCAACATCTTGGAGTTTCAAAGAATGTTCAGGGCCATTCAGTTTCTCTTCCCAAGAAACTTCATATAAACATTAATTCAAATAATATATATATATATATATATATATATATATATATATATATATATATATATATATATATATATATATATAAAGAGAGAGGGAATATATGTATAGTATGTACGCTGTATCAATGATGTATAATTTTTTCATTGAAATGAAAGAGGCTCGCCGAGTTTCCTTTGAATGAAACATTTATTCGGCGGGTGGTATATCATTGATAGAGCGTACATACTATACATATATATTATTTATATCACATGCAAATGCCTTCGCACAGAGCAAAGATTGACAACAGGCAACTGTGTATTGACCAAGTGAATGAACTCCGCACATCCCTGCCCAGTGTGTCCGCTACCAAATGTAATTCTGTGCCATTTGAGGCTATTCACAATCATCTTTGCATGTTGATAAGTTGATTGGTTTTGTTTTGAGTTTCTATTTTATTCACATTGATTAAATCAATATAAGTCACACTTATGATTTAAACATGAAAGATGATTTTAATTAAGAAAGTAGAACACTAAAAACACTTGGTTAGCTTCATGAACACTGAACCGTCAGCCTTTCACGTACCGGTGCATGGAAATAAGTGTGGCATGGAAACTAAGCGAAATGGCGAACCAACAGGAGTTAATTAAATATTTTAATATATTTACAGTTAATCTATGTTATTATTCTGCTTTAATTAACATTACCACCGACCATAAAATTGTTTCTGTCTCTCTCTCTTAAACACACACATACACACACGCACATGCACACACACACGCACACTCTTCCTTTGGTCGGTTGACTTAACTTTTACCATCATTCATAGGTCCAGAGAAATCGTCGTATCACACGAAAATCCTGTATGCTTGTCTTCTCAGGGATGTTCGCCCGTATCTTTGGATATTTTCATATTTAATTAATAATCGATTTTTAGAACATTATAATAGGTGTAAACAACGACAACAACAACAACAATAATAAAGCATTAAATACATTACAGTATGTGTGCCCCGTAACCGTGAAATTTACCGTATACTGTCGACACGCTATTTTGCAACTTTGTATCACTGATTATGTAAACACTGTAGACAAATCCCAAGGAAAGTGTACACATACTCTTACGACGAACCATATTCTTGTAGGTTTCTTCGTGTAAGTTCAGTTTCAGTGTTTTCATCCAGCCAAAATTCTTTTTCTCTCTCACAGCAAATTTTTGTATATTTTTGCCTTATGCATGAGAGGGGATGGGGAACGGAAAGCAGAAAGGATTGCGATGAAATCGTGTACCATATTAAATTCATTTATGAAATTGGGATTATTATTACTTTTGCCGTTATATTCATACGTCACTAATGATTAATGAGTGGGAATTCATCATTGATATATAGGCCTGAAATCAACAGCACACAGTTGCAAGAATGTTTATATATGCATATTATTGAGCAATATTTTTTCCTGTCTTTTGAAATAGCTAAGTGTCCTAAACTGAGATGGTTTCAAACTAAAATAATGCATAGAATTTTAACAATAAATACATTTTTGAACAAAATTGGAAAACTCCCTACAAGCATGTGCTCTTTATGTAATTCATGTAACTCCTTAAGACTTTAATTTTTTCTGTAACGGTTCCAAGACTGAGTCATTATTTGTTAGTTTCATTGGGTAGATAAAGAGTAAATGTAATCATCTGCACAATTTTCAAGTTTATTTTTGGTATAATAAACCTAAGCAAAAGAGATACTATGATCAATCTCCTTGTGTTGCAACTGAAATCTATAAAAGTAGATTTAATAATGAAACACCAAACATTGCCCATTAATAAAGTAAGTTCTATTACATGTCAGAAAATATTATGCATATACCAAAAACTGAAAAGATCTCTTCGAATGATTCGGACTATATTTTCAAATTACAACTACAAATTTAATTAAGCTCAAATATATCCATATATGTAATTACATGTGTACAGTGATGGAGTTATGGCCTAAGTTTTTTTGTTGGGTAAATTAGAAAGGAAAAACGTAGTAGTTATATACTATACACATCAACAAAGCAGAGTAATTGCAAAGGTGTTAGTGCGGTAAATTATTTAAGTAACATTTGTCTCCTAATTAATGTGTCCGTTTTATTGCGAGATTGATAATAAGAGAAAATAATCATTGAAAACGATAATAGAAAGTAAATATTGTCCAGTGAGTAAAGAAAATAGTTACTGTATAAAACATGTAATAAGTGAATGTTTAATCTAGTAGTAACATGCATATATTAAGGTATGCATTGGGTTTAGAATTAGAATTTGACACTATGTCAATCACGACCTACTGCTACCTATGTACGGGGA
>JAECUM010032730.1:0-17269 GCA_016617855.1 Megalonaias nervosa | reverse complement strand
TTGTATATATATATATATATATATATATATATATATATATATATATATATATATATATATATATATATATGTACAGCAATTCAGTACTACTCTAAAGTGTCGTAAGTCTAGGGGGAAAAATCCTCTAGATCCTCCCTATTAAAGAGTTAGCACGTCTTTATCTAATGGTGAAAACGATCATCAGTATTTCAAACAATCCGCCTTGAAACTGAGATAAGACATACTATATACACACAATATATATTTATATCAAAATTAACTTTTGTGTGTATGTAGTTTGTGCAAAAAGACTAGCTAGTGTTCCATGCGGAGAGATTAATTTAAAGCATTATATTTTCATCATTTAGAAAAGTTATGGCCCTTGATTGGTCATCCTCCTAAATTTTAATTTCCGCAGCATACCTTTATCAATGATTGTTAGATTTCAACAAGTGTATGGTGCTTTATACAGCTTTATACTGATGAAACCTCACATGAGTTTTATTTTAAGACCTCTTCCATCATTTAGAGGAGTTGTGGCCCCTGATTATTCATCCCGTAACTTTCGATTCCGCAGTTTTGGCTTGCTGGATTTCCTCCGTATTTGATAATTTTGGATTGTGTTTATACAGCTATTTTCCCCTTAAATTATTTTGCCCAAAATTATCAATATCATTAATTAGTGAGATGATAGCTCAATGCTCCCCTTTATATACGCCCGTCTTAGGTAGAGCGTATTGCGTTATATCGTTGCCTATGCGTCCACCGGCCAACGGTCTGTAACATTTGCTTGTATAGCCCATAACGTTGTGATGATTGGAGAAAGTTTCATGAAACTTAAGCCGTGTCACTAGCCAGTCAGATTCCCTGTTTCAAGTTCAAGGACAAAGGAAATATAATTCTTTGACTTGAATCCTTGTAGGGAATATAACTTTTGAACCACAAAGCATATTTTCATTTAATTTTGCCAGTTATATATCATGTGTAGATGATGTACTGCATATCATATCCACGGCCTCTGCTTAAAAGTCTAGGTCAAAGCAAAGGGAAATGTGTTTCTGTGACTTATATCCTTGTCTAGAACCACTTAAGATAAACTGAGGATATTTTAATGAAATTTAAGCCAATGATATATCGTGTATAGATAGTGTGTTGATCACCATAGTCGGACCCTTCTTCTCAAGGTCAAGGTTACAGCATGAGAAGATATAAGTAGTGACCATCATCCATGGACGGGTATTACTTTTAAACGACTTAAGATATTTTAATGAAACTTTACTCTTTATATATCTTTTCTTCACAGTGTCTCGCGTATACAGTCATATCCATTCCTCAAGGTCAAGGTCACAACAAGGAACAATGTAAAGTCTGTGGCCTATGTCCTTTTCCAGGCTGTCACTGTTTAGCATTTAGTATATACTTGGACGACACATTGGCCAGGTTCACGCCTTATCGTACAATGAGTCAAGTAACTGGCTGAAGGGCTTTAGTAAAGCGTATCGTGAGCCGTTTGAGGAACAATTATTTCAAAACATTGGTTTCTGCCATTTAACAATCCCAGTCAGTATCGGATTTTAAGCAAATTTAGCTTGCCGCTTGATATTAATAAACTCTTGCATGAATTTTACCGCCAGCATTTTCCATATTCATTTTCTTAAGTTAGTTCCCCTAATTTTTGAAGAGGTGGATTCAACCACATTTGCTTGTGCAAAGGTCTTTATTTATATAGATCCTGCGGAACCGATTCAAGGAGTTGGGCCCTTTTGCGATGCACCTATGGCTAATTGCTCCAGTTTTTCGATCATAAGAGGCATAGTCGCAGACGACCAGCAGACTTCATCAAAGGCAGAAGAATTTGGACTATTATGTGGCCTCCCAGCAAGAAAAAAAAATATTTCCATGTTCAATGAATATTTTTGCTCTTTTCGAAATAAAAGTGCATCCTTACATTCTTTGTGTAAATATTACGATTTATCCGTGGATTGCGCATCAGCAAACGTATGAGAAAACACGTTGGTATAATTTAACAATATGTTCACTAGTAATTATTGTGTACTATATCCATTTGTCTTTATGAAACATTGGCCTTACACATTTTCAGACAGAACTGGTGTTCATATTGTAAGCTGTCAGTTTACATCTTTGCTGTTTTTTCCGTATTGACATTAAAATTGGAAGTTGTATTACCTCCTTTCAGGTACAGTTTTGGTACAGCGTTCTTTTCTATTTAAAAAAAAAGACAACAGGGAGATGGACATTGCATGATGCCGTCATTAAAAATAAACCGTGGCACACGTCTAACAGTACATGGTTATTTAGCATTATGACAGGCGTGGCTTTAATTCAGGACTTCTAATTATTGTCGGCCTTTTTCAGCGCTTGTTATTCATACAATATTTTTAACCACTTAATGCTCCGTCACGATTGTAAGCAAAGAACACACGTAACTTCCGCCATATAAACTGTCACGATCTGTCAACAGGCTATGTTGCCATCGCCCTGTAAGACACGATGGAAATGGGATGTGGTCCTCTGCTGTTGTTTTGTTTTGTACTTGTATGTCTGAATTTGTTTCTTAATTAGAAATAATTATTGTCATAATTAGGAACGTTATATACATTGTCTTGCAAATGTAAAGCTGTTTTCAGATTCCGTCCGGAACATAGAAACGGAAAAGGTGTTGGGTTTTTTTGTTTTTTTTCTTTCTTCTTTCTGGAGAGATGCTTTCTGTAAAAACAGTTAAATATAAATAATAAAAACAACACAATAATTTTTCTGATAGATGTCGGAACGTATGAGTGAGTATCAGCCATCATTATTGGCCTCAATCGGCATTGGGTGTCTGCTACAACTTTGATTTAAATGATTTCGTCGTATCGCTCTTTTATTGTATAGTTTCTATACCAGCGCAAAGCGAAAGGTAGCAAAAATATTTCTTTTTGTACATTATCGCAATGGCCACAATGGTCTATAACATTTAAACGTTGAACAAATATGATTGTGCAGAGCATTATAATGATAAATTAAGAATGTTGAAATATAGGATAGATATTGCGCGAAATATTGATAAGTACAGAAGTTTAAAAGTCCCTGAGAGTTTAGATACTAACAGATCATTGCCCGCTGAATCATGTGGCTGTTCAACGGGATTTCAAATTTAACACATCATTTGTTAAAACCTTGAACGTGAATGTGGTAACCAAGACTGTAAACTGGAAACTGTTGTTTCAACTACGATAATAATATTTCAGAATCAAATGCAAAATCAGTTAATGACAAATATAGAAATGGAATTGCTTTCTTTTATGACAACATCCCTATGGAGATCATTATCGGCACATAAGCAAATAGAACTCGAACAAATGAATGTTAAGGGTATTTCGATATTGTGCAAGAAGAGTGGAAGAATGAGTTATTCAAAAACGTTTCACAACACAGGAATAAAAATTATTTCAGTGACTATAGAAGATCTACCAAGCATGGTAGATTCCCAATGTTTCCAACTTATACAGCATGGTAGACTTCAAATTTAACAATTCATACAACATGTTGATTCCCAGGGTTTCCAATTCATTCAACATGGTAGATTCCCAATGTTTGCAATTTATACTGCATGCAGATTCCCAAGATTTCCAATTCATTCAGTATGATAAATTCCCGAGGTTTCCAGTTCATACAGCATGTTAGATTCCCATGGTTTCCAATTTATTCAAGATGGTAGATTCCCAAGGTTTCCAATTCATATAACATCGTGCGTAAGTCACAAATTATGCATTTGATGAACAACAGAGGCAAACAAAACTGAGTAACACGTGTGTCAGAATGTTCACACTGATAACCATTGTATCTGGTTTGCTATGAGAAGAATACCTACTAACAGATTGCATGGTAGTAGTCGTAAATATGCTAACATTTAACAAGGTATTTACTTTCAAATCAAATGAAAAGAAAATGTAAATCCTTTCAATTTGTGTATCAGATGCTCAAGCGAATATTCAAAGAATCGAATGGAATCACTTATGTTTTAGGCACTACTAAATGTGTTTAAAAATGCTTCATAACATTATAGTATGTCTAGTAATTAATTGTGGAAAGATTAATGCTGAGCGGCAAGCGAGGCAGCTGTTAGTACCATTTTTATAAGTCTTTGGTTAACTCGGCCGGGGTTCGAACTCGCGACCTCCCTCATCCCTCATCCCTCTAATCACTTAGGTCATCGGATCGGTCACTTAAGATGACAATGTGATCATGATAAACCCAGAGGATAAACAGAATAAGTGGTCAGAGTTACTGGTTGATGCATACCAGCAAACAAATTCTTCGTTAATGAATTATAAATGAGGGAATTTAGATCATGTTAAAAGAAAGCAACTAGCCTAAGCAAAGAAACTTTTTGTGTCAGACATTTTGAGACATCTATGAATGTGAAGGTGCAGAAGCACAACTCTGCAATCAAATATTTCAGATGGAATCTCCTTATGTAATTATGTTTTATAATGAGAACAAAAAGGAAATGAGAACTTTGTTTTCAAGCTAGCTGGTCAGCTTCTCCCTCGGCTTCATGTTGGACGTCCTTTACGACCATAGATTTTTGATTTTTAATAATTTTAATTTTTTGAAAATATGGAATCTCTCAAGGAAAACAAATGAAACAAACTTTAACTGCTTATATCCATTGTGATATAAATCTGTTTATGAAATACATTTACGTTGCCAAACAAAAAGCATTTGTCGCCATATAAAACAAATGTCACTATTTATTTTCATATTATACATCTCATGACTGTAAGATATGAATAAATTCATCTTTGTAATAAATACATTTTGTATTTCCATTTCTTTTTAATTACATATTTTTAAAATTATTTTACAAACTTTTTAGTCTTTGCTTTAAACGTATAATGTTTTGACCTTAACCCACAAAAAGCCTCAAAATTGAACGTCATTTACCTCATCTTTGAAAAGTCCAGAAATGTTCCTATTAACTGTATTGAACCAGCTGTGTTATCCTTTGTATAACCTCAAGTGACCTGAAGCTTCGTGTCATTGTAGAACTGTTCTACCTCAGCAAGAATTAATGTTGATCAATTATCAGTCATGAGTAGTCTCATTCTATCACCGAACCTCTATTTCAGATTGAATCCGTTAATCGAACCTTTCCATTGTCAATCATCAACAATGTGCCCTAGACTTTCAGCAGTTATTAGTCAGCATTTGATGTCCTTAAACTTGTGTCATGCGCTGATTCGAAGGGAATCGAATAATGAGCACGGTCCAATTTGTACTTTTTCATAATACATTTCTGAATTACTCAAAAAATGCCATATAGCATCAATTTATCTTTCTTCAGGTAAGTCATATAGATCTCCTAGTGTTTTCATGTTCACATATTCTATGCTATACTGAAGTTACCACTGGCCATTTCTTTTTTCTTAATTGTTTAAACTGGAATAAAACATTTCCTTCCCTGCAAAACTGTTTTCTCAAATCTTTCAAAGATATCAGTCTGTTCGTATTGGTAAAAGTCTTTCCTCATATATTTAGGATGCAAGCATACAAACTGTTTCATTGTCTCAATAAATCTGTTTCACTTAAGTATTTAGCCAGTTGTTCAATAGATTGTTGCTTTAACTTAAAGCTCTCATTAATGTAACTGTCCTTTAAAGTGTTGTTTTCCTTCATTCACTAACCTAGTAACCACGAAAAACAAGTTTGAGCTTTTCTTGAGAGGTTATTATTTATCTACATGTAAAATTTAATCCTGTCAAACATCCATCTGATTCATTTGCTTTTTTTCTGTCTATATTTGGTATGAAAACAACGGTATAATGTCATTATCTATTTAATATATATAGTGTCTGTGTTGTGCAGTCAAACTTTAATACTCAGCTTGTTCACCTGAATGTTAATTATGATCTTCAAATATGGTTCAATGTCAGTGAAAACTTCATCTAAATCTTAATTGTTGCCGCCGTAAAATTTGAATTCATTTTTAATTAATCTCGAAGTTATTTATTCATAATTTTGTCCGTTTTTGGACGTTAAAATGTGTTGTCATTTTTGTTTTGTTCACTTGTTTTGGAATAGGAGAAGGTAATATAGAACCCTTCACTTTTATTATGTAATTTGATGTATTTCAACGTATATTTCATTATTTTAATATTTTATATCTGTATTTCAAATTTATCAACATACATACCTTGTTGTATGTGCATTTTGCCCCTGTGGGTTATCATATCGGAACTGCATTAGTTACCACCTCCAGAGTGAGGCCACCATTTATTTTAAGCAAATCTATATCTACCCTCTGCGATTTTACAAACAACAAATACGCCGATTTACTTTTCGTTCGCCATTTTCCATGTCCATGTATTAATGTAAAGTGACACAGCAGAAGGTAACTACGATGAGTATTTGCGTTATGCATTTCACGTTATCAAATGCACTATACTGACTCATCTTTTGAACGTATTTGACACCGTATTTGTGGTCGCATGCAGATTTGGAGGTAGCCTAAGCAGAACAAATGTCAAATCTGACTTTCGTGTCTCTCAGTGAAATTCAATAATAACTACATTGCAGCAAACCCTTTGGTTACCTGGATTACATAATGCATTATTATATTCTTAATTAATACGAAATTTCATGCTCACAAATGCCTTTAATTCAACAAAACTTTAAGTGTTCGCATGATAAAAATTATTCGAAATTGAGACCATTGTTATCTTGGTGGGGTTTTATTTCTCACCATGTGAGTATTCCATTTTGTCATCCCTGTGTACAACTCGGTCTTTCTTCATACTCGTCCGGACGTGCGTGCGCGAGAGTTGAACCATTGTTATGTGATTTAGGGATGGACTGTTAACACCATTTTCGATCCATCTCCTTTGGGGCGGGGAGCTTGAGAATGAGGACATTGTTGCGTGTGTGTGTGTGTGTGTGTGTGTGTGTGTGTGTGTGTCTGCACCATATATTGGCCCCTGGTTCTATCTTTACCCCTCAAGAGCCTTTTTATAGGATTTTTGCACGTGATATCCCCGAAACCTTCATCATTATGCTAGGTAGGAGGTAGGGGAATATACAAGATACTAATGCAAGAAGAATAAAAGAAATATATGAGTAGATGAAATTATATAGATGTTCAGAAAGAAAGAAAGATCAATAATGAAAGAGTGAGATGACAGAAAATATAAACAACGCTTACTGGTTTCCGATAACTGACCACGTGGCAATAGACCTGAATGTTTGATCCAATGCACAACAAAGCACTTAGCAATTGAGGCATGTACCGATACAGGGTTACTGATCTGTTGTAAACTTTGTATCGAAATCATCGTGTTTTTATATCCTTGCATAAACTCATGCTGACAAAGATGTAAATGTGTTGTCATTCTCGCTACTGAGTAATTGTACATAATTAAGTTTTGACATACCAAAATCTCATAAACCTCTTTCAAAAAGCATACAGGATTAGGTACCCTCTGTATGCTTCGTCATTCAATACTTGCGTGTGACAAAATATGGTCTAGCTACGCGCCTGGTTTACGGGGAGCGTAAACAAGTTGGTCAGGGGCCTGTGTGTGGAATCCCTGATGGGGCCTCGGGGGTGGAGGGCTAAATCCACGGAAACTCTTGGATTTTTAGCGTTTCCAATGCATCATTTTAACCATCGAATTGTAAAGAAAACTTGATTTGGAAATATTTGGAGTACTAACTCAATTTACCAAACACCTAAATGCATCAAAATCGACACCAAATCCACCAATCGACACAAAATCCACCCAAATCAACACCAAAATCAACCCATACCGACACCATTTCCAGAAAACCTAACCATATCTCCTGAGTTTAATATACGATTCACGTGAAATTATGAAAGAAAAGTGGAAAGAGTTCATCCGATATCTTGAAATATCATGAACATACTTCGGCTGTCCGCAAAACAGTGCTATCGACACCAAATCCACCCAAATCGACACAAAACCCACCCAAACGAACAACAAATCCACCCAAATCGACACAAAATTCACTCAAATCAACAATAAATCCACCCAAATCGACACCAATTCCATCACACTTAGCCATCTATCTGCATTTAATATACGATTAAAATGAAAATATAAAATAAAAATGGAAAAGGTTCATAATATATCATGAATATACTTCGGCTCACCGCAAAACAAAATGACGTTATGTAGAGAAGTCTCCGTTCTTCATGAAACTCAAAACAGCACACTGGTATTACCAACAAAGTAGTATATAAAAGAAGCACTTTAAAAAATAAAATTAAAATAAAAACAGCATCTGTGAGAAGGCAGTCCATATATATATATATATATATATATATATATATATATATATATATATATATATATATATATATATATATATATATATATAATTTCAAGTGCACTGGATCTAGCAAGGGATCACGTGTGTCAGGGATTGATTAAGATAAATGCAATAAACTGACAACGAACAGTGCAAAACTAGTATCTAACTAGCCTGAGCGCTTTCGATTCTTAATGAGTCTTTATCAAAGTCAAATACAAAACATAGACAAGACAAACAAATAAAACCCAAAAACCGTTGTGTTTGCAAAACTAAATGAAGCTTTGCTTCGCTATAGCCAAACTTCAAAAGTTGAAATAAACTAGTTGAAATGGAGGGCCAGCCAGTTAGGATACTAGTTTTGCACTGTTCGTTTTCAGTTTATTGCATATATATATATATATATATATATATATATATATATATATATATATATATATATATATATATATATATATAAGCAGTTTGATATACCAACAGTAGTGTAATATCAAATTGTGATCCGCCCATGGCGCATCAATACGCATATATAAACCTTGTTTCAACTGTATGCCATAGATTCTATAGATCAATGATGAATTTCCACTGATTAATCATTAGCCAGGTAAGAAGATAACCATAAAAAATATTAATAATCACCGTTTTCTAAATGAATTTAACATCGTACACAATTTCTGTTTCTCTCTCTCTCTCTCTCTCTCTCTCTCTCTCTCTCTCTCTCTCTCTCTCTCTCTCTCTCTCTCTCTCTCTCATGCATAAGGGAAAAATACGAAGAAATCTGGAGTGAACGAGAAAAATAATTTGGACTTGATGAAACGCTTGGAACTAAAATTACACGAAGTAACATATAAGAACCTTGGTCGTCGTAACGGTATGTGCACACTTTCCGTCGGAGTTATCTACAGTGTTCATATTATCAATGATACAAAGTTGTAATAGCCTGACGATTCTATAAGGTATATTTCTTGGTTACGAGGCACACATGTTGTAATCTATTTAATGGGGGGGGGGGGGGGCGCTATTATTTTCTTAAACCTATAATCAGGTTATTTTTAAATATGAAACTGTCCGAAGACCGCCACACCCTTCTTTCACAGTCTTAGCTGGTAAGGTAGCAGACTAAGATATATATAAAAGAAGTAGAAATTTAAACAGTATTTTTTTGGGAACTGAAATCAAACAACGTTCGATATTGAAAAATTACACACATGAAGTGATACATTTTAGATATAGAGTTGCTTTAAAAAATATTACATTGATTCAAAGATTACAAACTTCATAACATGCTGTAATCTCTGTCATTTTAAAAAACAGAATAAATCATTAAATATCGAATGAGTTAATGTAGCTAAAATGCTTAAAAATTCAAAGTATTTTATTTGTAAAGTATTTATTAATGACCATCAAGATGGTAGCGAGATCGTTTTCACAATAAGTCAGTACTACGATTACAACAGATACAGTCACATTCTTAATAACGTTTAAACAATCCATTAAACAGTATATTTCATAATTAATATTATATGTGATAAAGAATACAAATGTTTCGAGAGAAAATTGAATTAATACTCATAAAGTCCCTAATCATCCAAGTTATTGCACTGTAATACTAAAAGAAGTCTTTAAAATGCAATAAACACGTTTATCACATAGTCGGTACACTTGGCCTACAGTGTGTGCAGTTTCATATTTTTGATATTATACGTGTGAACATATCACTTTATGTGATTCTGATTGGTCCAAATAAGCCCATGAAATTATTGTGCACGATCCTCTTTACTGATTGGCTGGGATCGTGGGAAAACGTTTTTAACCCCGCCTTCTGGAATGTTTTGTTTTGAATGAACATTTTTTGGCGGCCATTTTTTAACTCGACTCGCGAAAGGAAATTGAGGAAAAATTATCTCGGCTGTCTGAATATGGATATGTTACCCCCACAGGGGTTTCTTATGTCATGTTTAAAAATATCATCATAAGAAAAATGGCGTAAAACTACAAGACAAGAACAACAATAAGAAGTAAAACTAAGGGTATTGCTTATTTGATAGCGGGGGGCGGGGGGCTGTATATCTGTAACATAGATATAGAATCCACCGTATATACAAGCGTGGTTTAAATGTTAACTTAAAGAAGTAAATAAACTCACCTCTGTTCACAGAAGAATCTGGATATAAATGGGTCTCCTAACTGACAGAACTTTATCCAACCACAGCATCTTTACGTAGTATATATGGGATGTAAATCCGACACGAAAAGAAATTTGTTGACGTCTTCTGTACAGTCTATTGTTCCAAATCAAATACTGCAAATATCCGGTCACAAATGCATTGCAGTAAATGTGGGAATTTTTGCATCCAGTAATCCTATTTCACATGAAGATCGCAGCAATGTAAAGTTTAGTTCTGAAAGTGACATTTTAGGGTAAACATGTACTCTACTGTAGGCCTGCTGTACTGTGTACCGTATCAAACAATGTGGCAGCATCACATCGCATTGATCATTCTGTTTTGAAAAATGATTTTGTCGTTATAAATTGTTCTGTTTATTTTGGATGGAAGCTTTTTCTTTGATTTATAGTTTGTAAAAAAAGTACAATCTACTTTTATCAGTTCAACTTTGTTTGGGACTATATTTTGTGCACAACAAATGAAAGGTGCACCGTCTGTCAGAATGAACGAAATTCTTCGTTCTTCGTTCTATCTAAATTATTTCCACTGAAATAAAAATTATGTGATAAAAAGAATCTCAAATGGGTAACGATTTAAGGCTCGCAAAGGCTCGCAAAAGCTGGACATTATTCAACTCGTTTCATAAATTCAATATTAAATCATTACCCATTTGAGATCCTCTATTTCTCTTACCTGTAAAGGACAAACAAACTATGATATGAGGTGGGAGTCCTTCACTCTCATGCGGGCGATTATTATATATAATTCTGGAGAGAATGGAATGTAAACATAGTTCCGGAGTTATGGAAAATTGCGAAGTTGTTTTATACAGATTCCTACGCCTGTATGGCAAGAGATCATACTGAATTCAGAATTAATAACCTTTCCATATCTATTTTCTAACTTTCAAGCGTAAGGATAGAAAAATTGTTGAGATTACAACTTCCTTTATGAAAAATTCTTTACTGTGTAATTTTATATAATTCACTAGCGTATAATACATGAGGGATCTCTGCAATTTATTTATGCAATGTAAAGACGTAATGCGGCACTTAACCAACAAACACCGTCTTTAATAAAATAAAAAAGAGTTATAACAATACAAATTGTATTTTTTTTTAAATTCGTAGAATATTCAATCGTAACAAATCTATTAGTATTATCTATGTTATCAGTTAATCATTTGAGCGATACATTAAGTATTTTTGCTTCCTAAAATAGTTTAATTTGTTCATATTAATTCTTGTTCTGATGTTTATTTTTAGGCTGCTAACAGCACTTTTCCCACCTTGACACTGCATTTATGCGCAAGACCCTTTTTAAATTTAATACAAGCCCGTGGAAGATAATGATGTAATTCTACAGCCGCTGCCAACGATTTTTTCTTGGAGTGTCTAATGAATACTGACAAAGGAGAGAAATATATACCAAAGCGAAAGAAAAATGACGTGTGTGTTGTCTTGGAAATAGAAGAGAGTGAACTATTCGCGGAAAGGAAAGACTTTCCAGACGATTGTGGTGTGTGAGACAGGAGAGGAACTACGACAGCGAACCAGGCATTGCACTTGAGTGACCTCGGGGAAAACGGAAGAGAGTTCATTTAAAAAAAGGATATTTATTTGTGAAGAAAATAGTGAAAAGACAAGTAACTGATGATAAAATGGGTTGTTTTCACAGACGTCACGATTGTGTACGCAAATATCCACAATGTAACGCGCGCACCTTGAAGACTAAAACGTTACTTTTGGTGGAATATCCGTTTCGCTTAACAAGGTATTCATATTAGTAAATGTAATTCCTCAAATACTGAGATTCCTTGTCTTTAAAATGTTTATTTTGAATTTTACAGTTGGACCTTCTTCATGCATTATATTTTGAGTTATCTGTTTAGCAACATAGTCTTTTGAATTCTAATAATTTTTCTGCCCATTGTAAAATTTGAAGCATAACTGCATTTTATTTTTACAAACGTATTTTTATTTTTATGTTTCTTTATCTGTGCTGGCATCAGTCTCCATGTTTTTATTACAACACAGTAATACCTTCCATCTTGACAATCATTAGGACCACAATACTTACGTATACACAAGATCTCAATATGTATTCTCTTTCTATTTTGTTTATTTTAGCAGTTTTGGTGTAACATAGTTCAATTACTTCATACGCATATATAAAATTTCCTTTCATATTTTGTAATGGCCTCTATTTTAACACACATCTTTGAACCCAGTGACTGTATCTATCCCATTTGTATTTTTATCGTATCGGACGATATTTATTCGGGGAGTATTTGAAACTGAATCCATATCATAGAAAACATTTCTAATCCATAATTTTATGCTAATAGAAGTTTTTATTTTCTTATCCAAATCGGATAAAACTTTGTATGAGATTCACGAAATGATTGATATTTAAGTGTAGTAGTAAATTTGCAATCCTGTTATAATTGTATCTTGTACGTTCGCTTTTTTCCTGTCCATATTTGCTATGCAAAATATCGAATAGACGTTCAACTACATTATCCATTTTGCCTCTGTTAAATATATTTAGATGCTTTCTTTGTGATCAAATTTCTATGTTCAACTTCCCACCTGGGTGTGTATCTTTAAAAGCTTCACTGTTAAGACCAATCAGTTTAACTGAACTTTAACAGAACCAAACTGTCGAATTGTTTTAATAACAATATTGTCCTCAATTGACTCAATATCACTGGAAAAATATTCATAACAAATATTTAATGTTAAAATTATGTACTCATTTACATTTCTGTTAAATGAATCTCTCTGAGGCTTTCGCTATGATTTAGTTTAAACTGTGGTATTCATACGTCTGCATTCGTTTCTAGCTAACAACGTATTAAGGGCGTTTGTAATTTTTGTCAGCCTTGGTTTTTGCTATTAACATCTCAAGCGTTTTTATTTATTTATATCTGAAAATAGTTTAATTTAAATTGAACAACCTGTTTATAGATGTGAACAAATTCTAATTTATATTTCATCACGATTCTGTGTTTGTAACCACATTTCACTGTTTTATGTGTACTGTGTCGCAGCACTCAAGTCGAAATCGTCGTATTATTTAAACTTGAGCTTTATACCACCGTTGCTGTGTACTTTGAAGAAGCATTCAAGTCGAAATTATCTTAGAAGTTTAACCTGTGCACTACATCAGTATTTTAAAGTAATGCATTTCATATGGGACCGCTCCGGTGATCTATGTAGTTAGAGCGTCTTCCTCGGATGCGAGAGGTCGCGGGTTCGAACCCGTCCGAGTCTTACCAAAGACTTATAATAATGGTACTAACAGCTGCCTCGCTTGGCGCTCAGCAACGAGAGGTGAGTGTTAGGACTGGTCGGCCTGGTGTCAGGATAATGTGACTGGGAGGGATATGACGCTACATGTCTGCGGAAAGATGCCCCAGTGCTAGACAGCTCTGTAAACTGCTACATTCAGACATCATAGTGGCATGACTAAAATTGTTAAAGCTACGTTAAAAATCCAAATCACACAGACACACTCACACACACAGAGCTGACATAGTGAAAAGAAAGTTTAGCTCTGTCGTTAAGTCGAATAGAAGAAGTTTTGATTTTGTAATTCTGCTCTTTACGCCTAGACCAAGCAAACTGAGTTGCAAACACGCTGTAAAATAAATTATATTAGCTTTACCGATATCCTAGCAGACATTAGCTTATCAACATTTCTCAAATTAGCTGAATATATTTTGTCTGTGTGTCCCATTTGCTATGTAATTTGCCTGAATTAACTGGTCAGTTTGTAAAATAAAGTAAATTAGTGTGTATCTATGTTATGTTTTTCTAAGAGCACTATAATTACAGATTTCAATTAGTATGTTTGCGCCAGTGAATACTAATTTGTGTGACTATTTGTGACCTAGAGATACTTTGCTAGAGAACATATTTATTTTTAGCGTCGTCGACACCAGTGGGATGGTGTATAAAAATTCTACTCTCTGGAAACTTTGGATATTTTATTTTAGTGTCTTTTTCCTACACGAGTAGGCGATATAAAGAAATCGATACCAGCCAGAACTCATTTATAGATTCTTTTGTGTGTGCGTGTGTTACTTTTGTGTTGTCGTACCCCACACGAAGGGTTGACGCTTGAACATTCTACTGTTCCAGGACTCCGCACGTATTCACTACTCCTGTATTTGTCTCAGTAACTATTATAAAGTTTAAATCGCTGGAATGAGTTCAAGAAAAATCCCGGGTATAACATGTCCTGTTCCCGGTCTGCCTGCATGTGGTGAATATCTCGCGTATTTTATAGAAATGTTTTAAAAATTACATTAGCGAAACGTCGCCAGTGAGATCATGTATATTTCGTGGGCAATACATTTACCTCCATATGCGTGGAACGAACGGTGTTCATGTGTAAAGCAAGTAATAAATAAAACATAAATGTGCCACTTGATGTTTTCACACGCACCAACGTCCAACGTGTATAGACGCATATAAAATGGCAGTTACTGTCTTCTGCCGATGGATCTTATTCATATCTATTGTTTCTGATCCCGTATTCTCG
The DNA here is from genome assembly GCA_016617855.1 of Megalonaias nervosa. NCBI lineage: Eukaryota > Metazoa > Mollusca > Bivalvia > Unionida > Unionidae > Megalonaias > Megalonaias nervosa. The sequence continues at coordinate 2,243 of JAECUM010032730.1, read as the reverse complement.
AAACCATTCGAGCAAGAATCTCAAGCTAGGGCTAAAAAGCTCCCAAGCGGATAATATACTTATAAATATACTTTATGACAATTAGACGTCGTTATTCTAGCTACACTCGTTTGTTTTTGGGGTGGGTGGGGTGGGAGGGTTGTTTCTTGGGAGGTTTGTGGTAGCTTTTCTTGCGTGCAGAGTAAGAGCACATAAACAATTCGTACTATATAACGTTCCAGAGTAGTTTAGTTTGGATATTCCGGGGAAAAAATTAACGAGAATCAGCTGAAGTAGCGAATGAATAATGTGTACCAAAAACACGAGTTCTCTATGAATAATGTATACCCAAAAAGCATGTTTCAAAATGTATATGTACATAGCTGTAGCATTAATTTGCTAGGCGGTAAAAAAACGTGACATTCATAGCCATTAAATCGCAAAATGCTAAAATATTTTTTAAAAAACGTGGCACCATGTAAAACAAGATAATACCTAGTGGTTTCACTGTTAGTACAACAAATTATTTAATGTAAATTTTTATGGAAAATGTAGGTAAATTTAAACACGAACCACGTATATTAGTCTCTCACTTTGAAGCCCCTCGGCGTGTTGCTGCCACTCCTACAACATAGTTACTCTATGAATCCCATTGCATTGGATTAATATTAATTTTCTTGAAGTAGTTCGGTATGCTGCAGCCTCTCATGCAACGTGAGTAACGCCGTGAATCACCATTGCATTGGATTAATATTAATTTTCTTGAAGTAGTTCGGTATGCTGCAGCCTCTCATGCAACGTGAGTAACGCCGTGAATCCCATTGCATTGGATTAATGTTAATTTTCTTTGAAGTAGTTCGGTATGCTGCAGCCTCTCATGCAACGTGAGTAACGCCGTGAATCACCATTGCATTGGATTAATATTAATTTTCTTGACGTAGTTCGGTATGCTGCAGCCTCTCATGCAACGTGAGTAACGCCGTGAATCCCATTGCATTGGATTAATATTAATTTTCTTGACGTAGTTCGGTATGCTGCAGCCTCTCATGCAACGTGAGTAACGCCGTGAATCCCATTGCATTGGATTAATATTAATTTTCTTGACGTAGTTCGGTATGCTGCAGCCTCTCATGCACTTGAGTAACGCCATGAATCCCATTACATTGAATTAATTTGTTTTATCAATGCTACCTTATTTCACGTTTTTAGTTTTGGTTGATAATTACCAGCTAAAATGTGGTTTCTAATTATTAAATACCATATTTCTGTCTTGTATACAACCAGTCCCACTGTGACACATGTTTACTGGGAACATACGCCAGTAGAAAGCGGCCTCGCTAATAACCCGGTACATATATTATGGCTAATTTCCTATTTCACTATTGATACTAATAAAATATTCCGCTACACATTTCAACCGCCAGGGCCACATTGGGTAACCTATACAAGACAAATTTCAGAATAAAAGCCAGATCTGGCCAACGATCACTGGGGAGTCGTTTGATCATGGCTGTCGTTACTCCGATTATACGTGAACCAATATGGGTCCCTTTACCGCTTGTTAATCTGCAGGAAGTTGGGTATCTTACCGGCCTCCAGCGTTCGTCAGAGCGTGTTTATGTTCTTGTTTGGTTTTTGATTTTTATTATGACTTATTTACGAACATACTACTAAACAATAGCGGGGACAAAGATTATGTAGACGAGTCAACTCCATTCAGCTTGTGTGGATGAAGATGTCTTGACGTGACGTGTAAAAGTGAAAGGTGAAGCAAGGATATCGTTCTCGTCGAACCAGATCATTCGAATATTCAAATAGATATAAAAAAACAAAAACCAACTAAATATAAGTATGATTCTGATCACGTGATCATGAGAAGTAGATAGAAAACGCTGCTCTCACTCAGTCATCCAACATCAGCCATCCACCTAAAAACTCTACTGTTGTGAGAACTTGTATCCCGACCCCTTTTGCATAATATAGCAGATAAAATATGTTTAAACCAAACCGATTTTCAATAATTAAGCAAAAGAATCCAAAAACTTACCAAAATGTATTTTTTCAAGAAGCACTCGTCTCTGTATATGAATGCAACTTTTACATTTTTCTTTAGAAAAAAGCTGTCGTATGACCATCCATCATTTCAATTATATATTTTTTTTTTTATAAAAAGCCGGTTCACTATCATTTTTTTAAAAGTTTCAAAAACCTTCTTCTATGGTAACATCTTTTAAAACATTTTAGAAAAATCTGGTTCAACAGTA